>JXXA01001469.1:0-12043 GCA_000956255.1 Anopheles punctulatus | reverse complement strand
TACTTTTACTCAAACATCAACTTAACTTTAACCTGCTTCGATGCTAAACTGTACGACTGAACGGATTGTGCCGGCACTGGTAAGAGATGTGGCGCTTGTGTTTTTACACAAATTTTGACACAATTCGGTGGCAACAATACAAACTCTAAATCGCATTGTGCAAACTTAGTACACTTTTTCAACACAAAACAGCTGCGACCACAGTGCTAAAGGTGTGCGTGTATGGGTGTAGTGTGATCGTGAGGAAAAACAAATTGCAGATGTTGCGAACGGACCATTGGGAACATAATTCACCGATACGAAGGTCATCGGGAAGGGCATCTCCAGAGTAGAGACACCAAAAACAAACTTGTTATCCACTCAACGGGGAACGGTTAAAACCGTGACAAAAAAACATCCCAGCACATCGAGTGAAATATTGAAATTTGTGTAAAAAAAAAACACAATAAAAAATAATCGGTGAAGAGAAACCGGGTGGGAGTAGAATGGATGGACTGTAACAATTGTTGCGATCTTATACCGAACCTGTTCTGACGAAAACAGTTTTCGCTTTTTCTGCCCACCAAAGACCACCAAAATGCTGAAACGAAAAAGAATCGAAACGCGAAAGAACGAACGAAAAGAATTACTCACCAACAGTGGACGATTGGGACCAAGGCGAGAAGCGCACGGGTTTCATGTTCCGCTCTCCCCGCACTTCACATTCCAACCGATGATTAATAAAAATTTATTTCACGGTTGCCGATAGTATTTCCCGCTCATCGAAACGCTAAGAAAATACATATGATCACAGGCACAACAACACACTTCCAACGCCAGATACGGACCTTTGCGCGCGCGGATCTGAAGCCGCACACAAGCAGCACGCTGTTTTCGTTTCCTTTTTCGCAGCACTAATCACGCGATACGTGTTTTGCTCCTTACAGCTTGCTGCGACGGGGACGGTGGGTAAAGCAAAACAAAAAACAGAAACAGAAACAAACAACGACACGTTGTCCTGAAAACGGGAAGGTCGTCACAGTCAGAGTAGGCAACTTACTCGACAGGCAATTTGCAGCATCGCGGCACGGACGAGATCGGGGAGGAAATTCGATACACGAGACTACGTCGGGGTGAATATTTAACCGATGGTCTATGTATCGACGACATAGGCAACCGTCGTCACCGCTGGAGTCAATGAACGAACTTGTTCTAGACGCGCAGACGATCGTAACAGGCGATCCGAGGATTACGCACCTCAACGTAAACACAACCGGTATGGAACAACGCATGCGCCGCCACCACGAACCGTGACGACTTCGTCGCACAGACTTTGCGCAGCGCTGATACAGTGCAAGACGGGTATTGAGCGACTTTTAGCACGTGCCCGGGTAGCAGTTTTGTTTGCTCGAATTCACACGCAATAAACCTCACCGCAGCCGACCGCAGGGCTGACGGTTACTACAGTAGACTAAAGCGTTCTACTGTACCGATCGATATACTAAATCGCACTGAAACGCTACTAATCAAACTTTACCAGTAGACATACGTGAGTTGGTAGAAAATACAACGAATTCAAAATTGTAATGTTTTTACACATTAGTTACCGCTTTTTTAGCTGCTGACTCATCATAAAATTTGAAAACATGTTCATAATTACTAAATACAACTAAAAGATTGTATAATGGTAGTTCAAAATACTATTGTTGTTGGTTTTTTTCATTTCCTGATTTAAAAGTACCGAACGAAGTATGATGTTATGATAAAACGTGCCGATGTTGCTGTTGAAACGTGTTGCTGCTACCTGCCGTATAATGCTACGACCCATAACAGAACTGTACGAGCATCTGTTTTTTTCTTTTTTTTAACAAATAAAACGGAAATTATTAAAAGTTATATTCTATTAATTTTTAGAATATAGTACACAACATCTTTTCGTGATTTTTGTATACTTTTCCTGTAATTTTTACTATTTTATTCGCCCCGCTCAAAATCGCTACCTTTCACAACTTTACGAACCCACGTAAGTGGTGTTTGTGTGTTTTCGAAAAGAAAAAAAAACGATTAAAATACGTATAATCTAAAACGTTTAAATCTCATATAAGGTTTTTCTCTCAGTTTGCATGATAAAAATGGGTTATTTTAAACATTTTTTAAATAAATTTTTTAGTATAAACATGCATATATAAGTTTAATTTAATGCTCAAATCATATTAATACACGTGTGTATGTTGAAACAATTTGGATGAAAATCATTTTAAAATACTATTTAAAGAAATCGAAAGAGGCTCTTAAAATAAATCAAAGAGCCTCTTAGAAACCCGCTAAGCCAAAAAGTCTCGATGACGATAGAGGAATACCGTTACTAAAGTTGTGTTACGGACTGTATTAACTATCTCTGATATTTGTTATCCGTAGATGAATCTGTTTGAATTTTAATTACAGTCAATAAGATGTATACTAGCGTTCATAATATTATTGTTGCGAAGAGTACTGAACTGTATCATGATAACTGAAATAAGAGCAAATTGTATTTCGTTTGGTATTTTTTTATGATAGCTACTTTATTCCATTTGCCATGATAATGCTATGTATTACAGAAAAAATATGTACTTCTCGTCTTTAGCAGTATACTGCAACAACACCAATAATATAATTCAGATATTGTACGTAGCATACGAAAGGACCACTGTAATAATTTTATTTACTTTTTCGCCCAGTTTACTATCCCGTACATCCTTCGGAGACGCACGGATGGTGAAACTGTTATCAAAAACGCGAGAGCTACGGCACAAATGTCTGACGGTTAAGAAAGGAAAGTAAAACAAACGCTTACTTAACGCGACCAGTATAAAACACTGTTTCGCGGATGGATTCGGTGAAGCACAACTGTATCCCACGATGTCATCATTTAAAGCCGTCCGAAGGGTCTGTAATACGTTCTGCATAAGAGCACTTCTGCTGTTCGAAGGGAGGAATCTGCTCGTCTGATCGCAACCCACCCACCCCAACGTTTCCAAACGCGTCTTGATCAATTTATGCTGGTCGAGTTTGATTTTCCCTTTTTTACCTCGCTTCAAGAAGGAGCGATCACGATATCTCAGCCTTTTTATTTCATACGATTTTTACAGTAACATTCTTGTTCATCTGTTTTTGTTTTTGCTCCTAGCGCCACTTTTATAGGACTATAAAGTAATAGACTTGCTCGGTGACGGCTTCGAAACCTACCACCACATATGCTACCACAAATCGATTCGGTTCCCTGTTACTTTTTCATGTGGGTGTACAAAACAAAAACAAACCGTAGAGAGTGTTTTTTTCTAGATGCGGAAGTATCGTGTGAAGGTGTGTTTAATGTAGTGTACATAACGTTTTGGTAATACAATAGCAGATAGTTTTGGTATAAAATTTGGATCTGAACGAACGCAAGCTGGAGGTCCTGATTCGTGTTTATGTTTTACTATAGTGCTCATGTTCATAACTAAAGATCATGGAATCATATGGTTAACAAATGCTATAGACTTCTAGTGTTATTCCCTTTTTAAAGAAAAATCAAGAAAGGTAGTAGAAAACGGACTTTCATATGGTCTCGTATTTTGTAATGCCGTCCAGAATCGGGTGGCCGCGGGATTAAATGCACCATTACCCATGCACGGACCTACCGAACAACCACCCATAATATGATGGCGGAGGGCGGTTTCCATGCGGATGGACAATTCTGATCAACTGCATCTGGCACTTTGGTACTATTACGAAGAGGGAAACGTGTGAATTGTAGTGAATTATCTTTTACAAAGCACGATAGAGAGGTTTACATTTTATATGAAAGTATTTTCTGTGCACGGACTAGTCACACATGCAAGACGTACGTTAAATGGCATCAAACAATTGGATATTTCAAGATAGTTAATGGAACGGCCACCGATAATTAGTAATTATAATTGAATAAAAGAAAAAAAAAATAAATTGATTTGTAAAATAATAATTCTCCTCTCTGTCTCTCTCTCACTGTCTCTTTAAAAGGCCACTGGACGAAGACATACGAGTAGAAAGACAAAATACTAAAGAGAGAAAAAAAAAGTTAATGATCCTAACTCACACACGAGCGGACCACGCTTTCGGTATCAACTCTGGCTACTCTGTTTTACTGTAGCTGCTTACAGAGTGCGATAGTTGTTGGCGTTATTACCGGCGCCTGGACTATTCCAGTGCGTTTTGTAAAACTTGTACAGCACCAAAGAGATAGCCAGCGAGCCGTATGCCAGAATCATGCCCCCCACGAAGGAATAGGCGTCAAAACGCTTGCAGTGCGGAACTGGTGTTGGTGCCGGTGTGGTTGGGGTCTCCGTGCTTGTCGAGGTTGTGTTCGGAGCGGGGGTCGGCGTGGTAGGAGCAGCGGTACTAGTCGTGGTACTCGGGGTTGTGGAGGTCGTGGTTGTGCTGCTAGTACTTGTGGTAGTTGACGGTGTTGTTGAAGTGGTATCATTTTTAGTTGTTGTTTCCGGAGTCGGGGTTGTGGTGGATGATGAAGTAGTTGGTGTCGTTGGCACCGTAGTATTGTTGTCACCTACGATTTAAGAACAGATAAAAAACACATAAAAAACGGTATCATTATATCTTCTACTTAAGCAAAACTAAATTGCAAAAACATGAGTATCCTTGACATAGCTTTACAAAGAAATCACAAACAAAGTACCACAAATTGATAAAATAATGAAATATAATAAAAAATATAAAATCACATCAAAGCTTCACACACTTTCGTTTGGGAGGCTTGTATTCGCTCTATCTCAAGGTCATTTTAGTATGAACTAAGCCAAGCGATAAGCCGTGGCAATGAATGGCAATAGCGAAGGAAACGATTAACGGGGAAAACATGTTTAGTTTTCTAAAGGGCAAGTTTTAATAATCTAAAATATGCTAACCTGTAGGAGTTTCCGTAGTCGGTGGCATATTCAAGTCCGTCTTGCCTTCGGGCATGGACGTTACGGCTTCGGCTAAAAATGTATAAAAACAAACACACATTATTCTGTTAATGTATACGATCAATACAATGCATTATTTTGTTTCATATCATCAAACACATCGCGCGATACTGGTTCATCCCGAACGCGCAATTTATGCCGACGTAAAGCATTTTCTGTTAGACCACCCATTTCAGGCACCACTAGCATTCCGTCATCTGCCTGGCAACAGTCGCATGCAAACTGTAAACAAACTACCATCGGAGAAATGTCCGCGTAAAAGTGCTGATTCGAGTGCATTCGAGCCTTGTTTATGCGATGCTGAAGCTACCTCCCCCTCCCCACCCTTGTTTTATTTCTCATCATTCTTATCACATACACAACGGCTGGGACATCCTCCTCCAACGCAACAATACGTCAGCGAGCCGCAAAGTAATGCAAGCGGTTCAAACGCACGCCCTGTTGCCCGCATGCTTCTTCATGCTTGCTTTTGGATCGAATTCAACGTACCTGTGCTCTTGGGTACGTGATCAAATAATGCGCTGGTGTAAGTGCATGCAAACCAGTGTGAAAAAAAACAGCACGTATAATACTGCAAAGTCGCCATCAGTGTAAGAACTGCAACAGGCACGCTTGTGTTGTGCCAGTGATGAATCATAGCACCCAATACATTGAAAATTATATTATCCTCTTTTCTTCTGCTGTTGCACTATTTTGCGAAAATATGCAACTGCGTCACGTTAATATGGTTGTAAGCCCTTGCGCACATTCGACAAGACTATCTACACGAAATCCCTGTAAACCCGAGCGTCTAGATATTTCTTACCTGGCTTTCCTGAACTTTCGTCGACTGCCAAGGCATTCGCGGTGAATAGCGCTGCCAATGCTACCAGCAGCATCGCTTTAGCGTACTTCGCCGAAACCATGTTCACTGATATATCTAGTCTTCTTTGGCTGATATCTAAACTCCGCTACACACGGCTTACGATACGTCTTCCTGAGAAAGCAGAGCCACAAACTAGACGAGTTATATTCGACTAACACAGTTCCCTTCAACGTCAGAAAATATTGTGGATAAATAACATTATGCTGCCTCTTTCCCGCACGTAATGCCGTGTCAGAACAAATAGATGAAGAAAAAATCGCGATGTCGGTATGCTAGCCTACCTATAATGCCGATAAAAGCTGATCAAACGGCTAGTGAGTACCGAAGAATGCGCTTTCTTCACTCTTTCTCGTTGTTTTAAGAAATGTTACGTCCAGCTTCAAACTTGCCTGTCTGATTTTTAAGCTGAAATTAGCAAGGATTTGCCCACGCACACACACACAACCCAATAAAACCCGCAATAATGAAGAAGAAACAGCTTGCGTTTTTTCACAGTCCATAACCGCAGTGGTAAACACTGTGCGTCGTTATTTTTCTCGTGGTCGAACTGTACGTACAGATTAACATTGAACTAGCAATCGATTTACCACTCTAACCAGCTTCATTCACGTTAGATGTTTTCAATTTATGAAAAATTGCTGAAATTAAATTCTAATTTATAATTTTGAGCAATTGATTCATAACTTTTAGTAATTGTTCAGGCGTATGTATATATTCAAAGCTGGTAACTTAAATATTATTCTTCTAATTGTCATTTTAAAATTAATAATGTTTTGATTGTTGTTTTCTGGAAACCTGCCAATTGTTAGTTTATATCACGTCGTTATGGTTTTCTTTAAAATTGTAGAAATATTAGAATATTTTGTACAATACAAAAGTTACGATATCAGCATGTTACGAAGAAACCTTTTTTTTCTGGCAAACATATGATGTACAGACGAAACTTGTGCAAGGCATTACAGAATTCTTTTTTATTAACGCATGCGACGTGCCAAAACTATACTTACGAAACTTACCCGTGAAACCGATTGTTTAAAGGGTTCGATAGGTTTTCGTCATGTGGGTATTGTATTTTGGACTGCTTGAATAGAAAATGTCACAGAGCATATCCGTAGTCTGGCACAGCGCGTCTGGATAGCATACAAATATTGCATACTGGACTACAACGTTATTTATTGCTAGAGGCATCTCAAATGGTTATCAATCGGCTAATTTACTTCATGCGCTAATCAAATTCACATTATGTACATTACAACTGTTATTTTTTATACTTATACTTATCTTATACATCATACTTATGTAATTTAGCTTATTTTAGTCGTTTAGCCATCGTTATCAATTTGGGTCTGAGGGTCGGAGGCATTTTGAATTTTTAATTTAGATATAGCTTACCCGATTTTCATATTCATATCTAGTCTAGTCCATTATTTGTTGTAAGACAATTTTTTTTATTCATACGAGCACAAGATATACTCACAAGTGCACGTTTATGAGGAATCGTTACACTTTCTTTCTAAACTAAAGTCCGACCTTGTAATGAATTTTACTTGTACGGTGTAGTACACAATGTATATTGTTTATGATAATGAGAGTTTATTATTTTTTAGTATGATGATTAAAACTTATACGCTACGGATCTACTAAAACAGCTTCGAGATTGCAATTTCGAGACCAACGAAGATTATTTGACAAAAATTATTTAGCTATTCGCATCTTCCACCTTACAGTTAATGCAATAATTTCCTTACTAGCAAGGAACGACTCCTTTTTTAAATGCAGAATACTTCTTACAGGCTAGGACAAACTAAGTGTACGACTGACGCAAAATAAACCACACATCGTAATAAATACCTATCCATCGTTTGATGGAAAAAGTGGAAGAAAGTAATCAATTATCATCTCTATGAAGGTGTCGCAGAGTACTCGGTTAATGGTCCTTCTTTTTAGGTTTTTTAGGGTTACGCGAACGACTCTTAGCCTTGCACAGTGGGCATATTGGAGCATTACGATGAATCTGTTGATGGCACGATAGACAAGACTTCATCGGAGGAGGCTGCTGTCTGCTGAAAAAGGGAATCAAAATATCGAAACGAAGTTGTCAGCATAAATATCAAATTGTCACACATCTACCTTCTACCGTTTTCACGAATGACATGCATAGCCCAACATTAACTTTAAATTATTCTTCAATGGTTAAAGTTTGTACAAAACCATAAAAACTGAACGAAAAATCACCTTAAATTCACATTGAAATCAGACCTGAATGTCGGGTGGCCGATGCCAATGGTAGACGGTGCCTGTTGTAGACGGTTCGTTGGAAGTTCCGGAGGTTTGTTTATACGCATTGCCACTGGCGGTGGTGGAAGAAAACCGGGAGGCGCTGTTGGGGGTAACGATGTGGCTGGTGCATCCGGTGGCAGTGGATGATGGGCGGACAGTGGTGGGCGAGTAAACGTAGCGGAAGGTGTTGATAAAGGTTTGTTCGTAGCGTAATAGTTCTGGAAGCGGCTGCAATGACCGAAACAATAGATGGTAAATACATTAAAAAATATTCCCTCATCGAGTGATTCAACCACGGGTCATACTCCGGTGAAATAATTGTTCCCTCCTCTTCATGTAGTTCCGGCAGTCGTTCAAGGCCCAGATAATCTCTTCGCATGGAATCCACTTCAGTTTTCAGTGGAACATATTCCTCGTGCACGCGATTAGCCATGTTAATCGACCGTATTCGATTTTCTTCCGCCTGCTTAATGACCGTTTCCATCTGCAGAAAAAAGCACGTCACAACAATGCTTCACATAATGAGGGCAACCAGGAAGATTTACTTACTGCATTGATATCAGCATGTATCTGACGAAGTTCTTCCACATGGCTCATCTTTTCCTGCATGAGAAGCTCAAGCTCACGACGATACTCGGATAAACATTTTTCCTCGGCATCCCCATTCTCCACTTCTCGGATAATTTTCAATTTCAACTTCTCCAGCTGAAGTGTCTTCGAGCTAAAAGGATGTAGGATGAAAATGTTACCATTCGTATCCTCGGAAATGTCTTGATTTATCTCATACGCTTACCGAATATCTTTCATCGCTTCCAGCTTGGCATAAATCGTTCTTTCATCAACTGCACTCATTTTTGTGCCGTCTGCTCACCCTTTTGATATAGATGCACACAACCGATAGCACTTCGCAAACTGATATCTATTACTCTACGCGGTTTTTATTAATATTGTTCTTTATCGCATGCTTTTCACCTATTCAGCGGAATATATTTCCTGTGTATCTGTGAACGAAATGAAAGATGCTGCGACGCTGATGGAAAAAATGGCCGATCAATCTCAGTTGCTTTTAATGCTAAAAATCACGCACACTGATGCAGACGTCAACACTAATAATGAACGATTCCATGCACACTACCATACATATGTTTACAAACAATCAAAGTTCTATGGATCATCTTGAAAAACGTTTGCCGTTTTTGGACTTTGTTTTCTCAAGCACACAATTTAACCTGTAATAATTCTGGCACGTTGCATGTTTCTTAAATTAAAAAATCCAACATCACGTGAGGATTTCATAAAGTGCTTAGAACATTGTCTTGAGTAAATATTATACAAAAATACAAAATTATTCCACCGTTGCATGTCGTTCAATGACAACCCGAAACACTGACATTTCTATGTTTATGTTTTAGGTGTGTTTTGATGTTGGTGCGGAATTACTGCAGATTCGTTTCTACAACAAATGTATCACCGAAATTTAGCACATCTGAACCCGTACGAACTACACAAACATCTTATCAATGAGTATATGCTAACAAAACCAGGATCAACCAAGCTGCTACAGCGAGATACTACTCGTGACAAAACAGACCACGATGTTGTACGCGAAAACCATCGGTTTTTATGGGACGGCGAAACAGTCGACAGTTGGGAAAAGCAGCTGGCAAAGAAATATTATGACAAACTATTCAAGGAGTACTGCATTGCTGACTTAAGTCGTTATAAAGAAAACAAGGTAGGATATAATCCCAACAAGTCCACCGTTTGTACATTCTACCAAGAACAGTTCTCTCATCATTCGAGGTGGCTATGCGATGGAGAATCGACAAGGAAGTGATAGTTGGGAAAGGGCAGTTTGTTTGCGGAAATCGATGCTGTGAAGAGAAGAATGCTTTACGTAGCTGGGAGGTCAACTTTGGCTACCTAGAACATGGGGAGAAAAAGAACGCATTGGTTAAACTTCGTAAGTACCTGTGAGGTATGAATTTGAAGAAAATCTAAAAGTTTAATGACTGTTTTTTTTTCAGGATTATGTCCTAAATGCTCCGAAAAATTGAATTACTATTCCAAAAAGAGGGAAATTAAACGGTTGAAAAAACGGGATCGTAAAGCAAAAGGCTCCAATAGCAAAGCGATAGTGAACGATGCAACTACAAACGTAAGGGATCTTTCTACGGCAGAAGAAAAAGCAGTGGCATGTCCGGAACCGCAATCAGATGCTCTATCAAATATAAGGAGGGAGGAGGATTGTCCCACCGAATCTGGCATGACTGACGGCAGTTGGACGAAGGGTATGTGTTCAAATAATAACAACGAATTCTGCCTACCCTAACAACCAAATTTTTCCCCAGGACCAGAAATGGAAGAAAAATCGCGCGAGGAAGAATTTGATGAATTTCTGGAAGACCTTTTGCTTTAAGGATACTTTGCTGCATGAGCTCTACTGATTTTTACAGCATTCAAATGGTGTACATGCTTTTTGAACGGTGAAGCGATGTGTTTCTCGCTAGGGAATTTAGAATAGGACTAAACAGTTAAAAAATGTCTTATCCTCATCTAGTTACTTGGACATAGCTGCCGCGTTATTGAGTATAAAATATTTGACTACCAGGATAGTTACTTCTCGATAGATAGACGATTCAGATGGCATTGTAGATGGTATCAGCTATATAGTGCTAAAGATCAGCGCTGTAATTATAAGTTTCATTAAATAAAGTCTATTGTTTGGACTTTGTCATGTGTTCAATTTTTCATTCCACTGGGTTTAATAGCAGTTTACTTCCTCGAACCTTGAATCTGTGAGTGAAATGAAATTTATATACCTAGAATGATAGGCCGTAAAAACGAATGTTAGATTAGAAAAATAACCGATAGTTAGATGCGGACTTATAATTCATTATTTCTGATTAACGTTTTAAATTAAATGTGATACTAATATTTATCACAAGAAGCTATAAATAGGAGGGATGTAATAGCTATTAGAAATGTACCGCTCAGATTTTGTGGAGTTTATTAGAATTGTCACGCTCTCGCGAAGAAATATTTCAAATTTTTATCTGTACCGTTTATACGTTCTGTCGCGCTAAGTTCCTACGTGCTGATTTGTTAAACACAATGGATTAACAAAGTCAAAACAGCGTCATACATAACGCATCGCTGTATGAAACAAATTACTGATACCATTGCAATGTTGTTATTTTCATATTCTTCATGCTTATCAATTTCGTTCGTAATGATCATTCTACCAACGACCCTACTTTAGTTTGAAATTAACTCCGTTGTGTTCGCATCGCGTCGCAATCGGACAATGAATTCCTTGAAAGGATGTATTATAATCGCAATTCTCGTGCCGATTCTTTGCCAGGAGCCAGAGAGTGATCTTGTAAGCATCTGTAGTGAAAACAGATCAACTATCTATCATGATCAAAGCTAATGTACATGCATATTCCAGATCTGTCCCGGAGGGTACTGTGTATCGAAAAGTTTGTGCGTGAACAATACATACGTCGATGATCCGAAAAATCTACAAGAAAACTCTATTGTGACATTGCGGATCGACGATCAAGACGAGTGTAATGATTATTTTCTAGTGTGTTGTAAAACAGATCAGCCACCGCCAATGGCAACAGATTTTCCGTTTGACGAAGTAATAACTCAAACGATTAAACAGTAGTTATTGAAATGTTAATGACCGTAATACTTAATTCCAGGACATAATTGGACCAGATTCATCAGAACCTGTCTGTGGTCAGATCAACGAGAATGGGCTGGCATTCGACTTTGTGCACAATGATACTATAGCCCAATATGGTGAATATCCCTGGGTGGTATACATAGTAACAGCGGAGAAACCATCGTCTACCGATGGAAATGGGTTCGTGTGTGGAGGTACACTGATACATCCTCGATTCGTGGTGACGACAGCGCACAAGAA
>JXXA01001456.1:0-11074 GCA_000956255.1 Anopheles punctulatus | reverse complement strand
AAAAAAAAAAACGATGAGCGATTTGATTGATTGAAATTTGACAAAAAAATGAGTGTGTGTTAATCGGCTGCTCGGTTAGTAATGTTTTATCAACTTACTCATCGAAAAGTATGAAACGTATCGAAACTTACCCCAAATTACTCATCGAAAAGTAGAATCTGTGCATGGGCTTGATAGGTGAATCATCACAATTTTATTCCGGCAGGTACCGAAGGTGATTGCATCTTCTACATTTCATTATCCTTTTGGATCGTCAGATTGAGGAGATAAATTAACGAAATAATCTTACCTTTCTACATTAAGCGTTGGACAAGCTAACAGAAAGAGCTAGACATTGGTTGGTTGCTTAAAATAATTTATACTCACTATGTATTAATTATTGCTGAAGCATTGTATAAATATTTAATCGAAGTTTATTTTTATATTTGAGCACTCTTATGATGAAACACGTATTACTAAACTTTGTACAAAGATTTTATGAAATATATTCTACTGTTTTGTTGAATCAGAAATGTATCCAATTTGAAATGATTTTTGTTTGTTCAAATAATTATTAAAGTAATTATGTTATTTGTGGCCAAGTGGAAAATAAAGATTCGAAATGGGTGGACGGATTTTAAAACAATGAATGAACTCAGACTCAATGAGATGTGATACACTTCCTACGAATGAATCCTCCAAAAGTCATTGTAATTTCTTTAAATTTCTAGAACATGGTCTGTAATATTTGCATTTTTATACATTTCCTCAAAATTGTAGGTCACTGCAGGCAGATGGATCAATTTTGTGGATCACCTATTATTAAAACGTCTTTTACCGATATGGTTATGTAACAAATAATTAAAAACCAAAATTCTTCAAAAAAAACAATCAAAACCTCTATCCGATTTATCTCACCAAGTAAACCGTTTGAAACAAAAGGGTTACAAAAACACGCTGCTTAGGCTTTCCTATCAGGCGCGCTTTATGGTGATGCGTGCGAGTGTTAAGGTCGAGATTATTATTGTGATATTGTTGGACACCACCCGGCTCGGGTCAGGAAAACTCGTTTTTCGGAAGCCCACTTTAGCAGCGGCCATCGCGTGCCGTCCCGCGGAACGATTGATAAACGCTCACATATGCTCGTAACGCTTTGCCGATAGCTGCAGGCGAGGTGGTCCGGGTGATTCCGTGACGTTTTGATCGTGCACGATTTGTCAGACCGTGGTGTTGCAGGATTAATCGTTAGCCGCATCCAAAAAAAAAAAGAAAGAAAGGGGAAAAGCAGCAGAAGGAGAAGGGAAACAGGGAGAGCGACACAGATCGTTACAGTTTGGTACGGTTCGAATACCTGTTTGTCTAACCCCATCTCCTAACCTGTTAGGGTTTGTGTAATGCAACACATCATTTCTCAGATGAGAAAAGAGGTGTTGATTGAGAGGCATAATTAACACTGAACCACTGCCCTTGATCTTTAAAAAAAAACACAAAAAACACAAAAAAAACACACACATTGGCAGGTGGAAAATTTTGCCGAATTATGCTACTGGCAAAAGTGAGCAGCACGTGCGGTGTTGTGCCGTCCAAATTTGTGTTGTTTGCAGAGTAATTACTTATGACCAAAAAAAACTTAAATGCCAACAAAAGCGACGAACCGAGCGCAGCAAAAGCTCGAAACTCCAAGATGCTTCTTTCAAATACGGAACGTTTGGGATTACTATCAAACACAATGATTAACACTGCGGTTGGCTCTAATAATAATCTTAGCCATTCATATGCTAAACCGTAAGCTTAAAATAAATGCATGCAAAATAGCAACGGCATTAGCCGGTCGTGTAGAATCATGCCCAATCAGCAAAGATCACGTTTTATGATTGCGTTAGAAACGAACTTTCGAGCTAATAATATCGGCGAGGCTGTCGACAGGTGTGGCTCGCTAATTGCCTTTTAAATATGCATCCAATTTCCATTACTACTGCAAAGCGCACGCTATACACTCGTAAAAGTGTCTGCTTTTTCATCAAAATCAACAACGACAACAAAATCAACTCATAAAAAAATAAATAAATAAAAGACTCGACTGCCAGTTTGGTTGCACTTCGGTTATCACCGATGATGGTGCTGGTGTGGTTTTATTTATGTTAGTTGGGGAAATTAGATTTCGGTACAACTTTATCCTCGCGCACAAGAGCACACACCCACACACGGATATACAATAGCAAAGACAAAAACTAAGCAAAGTATCGGAGTAAAACGTTACGCGCGAGAGTTTACGTTGGATGCCACATTCCGATGGCACCTGTGGCAAACCTGCGGCGTACGAGAGTGGCACACGTTTAAATTCCTTCCTTCCTAAATGCCTCGTGCCTGACCTGAGCAGAACATTTTTGTGCATATTTTTTGTTTATCATCCTTATAAACCTAATTTGTCACTGTCGGGTCTCACTGTCGACAGTGGGATTGTTTTTCTTTTTTTTTTACACTTATAAAACAGCGATCCGCACTTGGTGGTGGCGTTTATCACGCGTCGTCCACCTGGGCCATCTTCTTCAGATCGGGCGAGACGGAAAAGTCGCATCCCGTGCTCGTAATGACTTCCTCCACCGTGCAGTCCTCCGCCAGCTCCATCAGTGTCAGGCCTCGTTCCTTGTCCACGTTGAAGACCGCCTTCTCGGTGATGATCATATCGACACAGTTCTTGCCCGTTACCGGCAGATTGCAGTTGCTAAGAATCTTGTGCGAACCGTCCTTGGCGTTGTGTTCCATCGTTACGATTACTTTCGTACCGGGCGCGGCCACCAGATCCATGGCGCCTCCCATACCTTTGACCAGTTTGCCCTGCGGAAATGGTGCATGTGAAAAGGGGTGGTTAGATTGTGGGTTATTCGAAAAGATTCGATAGAAAATTCATATTATTACTCGTGTAGGGCAACATTAAATCTTTACCGAATGTTGCAGAAAGTTTAGGATGAAGTTTTACCTTTTCTAAGCGCAAGTGAGCAGTAATAATCACAAAAAGCTACTCAGCTACTACTTACGGGAATCATCCAGTTGGCAAGATCGCCGTACTGCGACACCTCCATCGCACCCAGCACGGTAATGTCAATATGTCCACCGCGAATCATGGCGAAGCTGTCGTCCGAAGAGAAGTAGGACGCACCCGGCAGCACCGTCACCGTTTCCTTGCCCGCGTTGATCAGATCCGGATCGACCTGGTCCTTCTCCGGGAACGGTCCCAACCCAAGGATACCGTTTTCCGACTGCAGCAGCACATTCATGCCGGGCGGGATAAAGTTCGACGACAGCACCGGAATACCGATGCCCAGGTTGATGTGCATACCGTCGCGGTACTCGAGCGCAACTCGCTTCACGATACGCTCGCGCATCTTGGCCGCCGGCGTGGAAGACACCACCGAGCCGACCTTCTTCGTGTCGCGCACGCGCAAACGCTCGATGCGCTTCTCGAACGACGGACCCTTGATGATGCGATGCACGAACACGCTCGGCATGTGCACCTGATCGGGATCGAGCGAACCGACCGGTACGATCTCTTCCACCTCGACGATCGTCACCTTGGCCGCTTTGCACATCGGCGGGTTGAAGTTGCGGGCGGACTTGTTGAAGATCAGATTGCCCGCTTCATCGGCGACGTGCGCTTTCACGAGCGCGTAGTCGCCGGTGATCGCTTCCTCCATGATGTACGGTTTGCCGTTGAACATCTGCATCGGGCGCGGTTCGCTAGCGATTTCGATGGTACCGCCGGGGCCGTACTTGATCGGGGAACCGCCTTCGTGCACCAGGGTACCGTAGGCGGTCGGTGTGAAGAACGCCGGTACACCGGCACCGCCAGCCCGGATCCGTTCCGCCAGCGTTCCCTGCGGCGTTAGCTCGAGTTCCAGCTCGCCCGATAGGTACTGACGCTCAAATTCAGCATTCTCCCCGACGTACGAGGCAATCATGCGCTTAATCAGTTTCTCTTTCAGCAGCAGTCCGAGCCCGAAAGTATCCACACCTAGAGGGTTTTGAGGGATGAAGAGCAATCACGAGGACGATTAATTTTGTTTTTTTTACATAACAACAAGCGTCAACGGTTAATAAATTTCAGTCCCTATGAAATCGTAACATGGATATTTTGTTTAATCTAAGTATGAGAAATTTAATTACTATTATTATTTGTGTCGCTTGATTTTGGACAAATAGTTGCTTGCTATTGAAATCTGTAGTAATCGATTTAAGACCAAGAGACCATTTGAAGAGTATAATTATTTTTTTATATAATCGACCCAAAATTTTATCCAAAAACGTTGCAATAGTTCAAAAACAGGGTCTCATCCCACTTGGCTTCCCTTGGCAACCTCAAAATTTAATCCCTAGTTTTGAAATATTCTGCACTATTTAAAACATCACCAAAGCTCCTTAACCAGGGAATTCCATCGAGTTAAGCTTACTAATTCCACCACCTTAGGTTAGCAATAAACAAAAAAAAAAGAAAATGGACTAGATGGGTCATTCACTAGCCATGTTGAGCGCCATTTCGATAATGTCCTAAAACACGTTATCTCAGCCCAAGCTTGCTGGCGGAAGACCAAACCAAAATCACCTGATTTTGGTGAGGACGCTCTGTTCACTCCAAAAAAAAAAAAGAAAAAGTAACCCACGCGTTACGTTACGAACAATTTAAACTGATAAGGCGTCCCACCGTGTAGACCGGTGAACCAGTTTGGTCTCGGATCGACGTCCCTTATCTGTGGCTGAGGTCTTTGGTCTGCAGAATCGTAACCCTGGACTGCTGCTGCTGCGGACGTGACTACACGCTTTCGGAACCTGCATCATGCGCTCGTTCGTTGTCTGCTGTTCTTGCTCTAAGGCATCCCTTTCAGCTGTGGCTTTCATTAGACGATTAGCTCTTGTATGGCTTTATCAATCACATCAGCGGCATCCGACAGAAGCTGCAGCATAGTGAATCTTGCCATCATTTCGTCTTCATTGCGTCATTCATGCTTTCCTCTCCAGTCAGCGGTGTGTCATCTTCAGTTTTAGCGAGGTCGAATTTCTCGATCACACACGATTCCCGTGCGTGAACACCGGGACCGGCGAATCGTTTGGCATTTGTATGTTTTTTGAGGCCTATTTCGGGGCGGTGGAACAGCGTACCGGCGACACTTTCGCGAATGCCACACACAAAATGTCGCTGAGGTCAGCCGACACTTTAAACTCATCCTCGTTTGGTCCGCCGCCGCAGCCAGCGAAAGGCAAAAAAGGCAAACCATCGATCAGGACGATCGGTAACCATGCGATGGCGGCCGGCAACCTTCTCTGCAGGTTCAAAGTGTGGCCGATTTTTAAATATCACCGAAAGTTTATGCATCGTAGGTGAGATATAAATATTAATATCCCGAAGGAGAGAAGATCACCTGACAGCAATGTCGGTCGCCGCGAACGGGGCTGGAAAACGTTTATATCTGCCTAGGTTACGCGATACAATCTCTAATCATAGACAAATGAGATAAGCGTCGTTTAAATCTTGCGCGACAGCGCGGTAGATGTGTCTAAAAAATAATGCGTTAGCTGAAGACCACAAATATGTCTTGAAAAATTAGTTTAAAATAATTGCACTCAAGGAAAAATCCACGAATTAGCTTCTAGATTTTTTTACGAATTATATTTAATTTTTGTATGATGAAAAGGTAAAGGTACTTTAAATACTTTGATAAGATTAATTTGTATTGAAGAACATTTAATTGAATTGAATTGAAAAAAAATTCAGGTTGTATTGCATTTCAAGGCCAAACATATTAAATAATCATTTTTAATATGAATTCATATTTACTTACTCCCAATATAAATTTAATTTCCATTCATTTTGTGGTCTAGGTAATATAGTTCCCATCTATAACGTTTTTGCAGAAAGAAGCACCAGAGTTTATCACAAAATCACGGTTTCTATTGCCTGCATTCAAATGTTTTCACTTCTTAGATACAGGTAAAGCGTTACCGTCTTTGAGAAACTATCGTTTTTATTATCATGAATTGGTTGTTTTCACTGCGTCTTATCTACATGGAATGTCAACCAGGAGCAAAAAATAGTTTTGCTCGAATAGATAGTAGTCTTATCACACTACGACAACATAAAACCAGGAAATAGTACTAGGAGAAAAATATAGTATCCAATAATATGATATGGTTGCATTCATCCATATGGATTTGCAATCAACCCACGTCATTGAGCAGCAACGGTTTCACTTGCTAACACATTCATTCTATTTTTGTTTCAAACATTCCGACCCAGCGCCGCATAATAAGCATGTGTGATGTTGCCAGGCAACACAGTCAACGCCGATGCGATGGGGTCTGCCGTCAAAACACACTCAAAACATCCAGAATTAGCAACAACCGCCCCACGGTGCTGCGTAAGATCACAGCAGGAAGGAGGCCGGTTCATCAACGAGCCTCTTGCTAGCGCACCACACCGACAAGCGAAAAGACAGATTATTACCAATACTTTTGCCGGTTCCCCCATCACGAAACGAAATCGCGCTTGCCGGAGGAGGTGTGTTTTCTAATCGCGCCACCGCGTCGCGCACGCAAACACTCGCGATTTCCGATAACCTTGGTAAAGAAAACGAAAAGCTGACATGCGGCATGCTGCCCCGTAAGCATCGTCAGGTGTTTGCGTGTTGCGCGGAACATATTTCGTTGATCACAAGCTGTACGCATACCATGTTAACGATGTGGGGATGTTATGTGTGTGTGGAACATAAGGCTGAGCCGTAGTGACCGACTACTCACTACTTACCGGCATTGTTGGACACCACGGTAAGATCTTTTTTGCGTTGTTTTACTAGCGCCGCGATGAGATTTTCCGGAATGCCGCAGAGACCAAACCCACCGACGAGCAGTTTTGCCCCATCGGGTATGTCCGCTATCGCTTCGTCGGCATTGGCGTAGATTTTGGAGCGTTTCTTCCCGGTCGAATAACGACAAGCAAGCACCTTTCGATCGTAAAGGGGGAAATTAAAAAAAAATGAATTAAACAACAAAAAATCGTTCGTATGCAAATCGTGGCACCATCCAATCGATTGGCGTAAACCGGTTCACAAGGGTCGAACCTGAACACCGCTTCTGGTTGCTCTCCTTATGCGGTTCGGCGGTTGCTATTTTGTATCAATTTTACATTTGTGTGTGGTTCAGTGTACCTTAGCGAACAATTTATTCACCGTGACGTAATAGTCGAACACTAATTCAATTCTATCGCGTGGTACGAGAATTCCTGGCTGCGTTGCCGTTCACCGCACAGCTTCCGCAAAAATGTTCTGAATGTATGCTCAAGGTCGAATCAATTTGGTTCCGGTAGAACAAGCCCCCGAACACGAACTCCGCTCGGACTTACCTTTGAAATTTCAAAGTTTAAAATCCTACTATTCAGCCGGCTGGTCACACCACCGAGCACTTGCCTTCTGCACAGAGACAGTACCATGTTGCAAACGTCGTTTGGTAAGGGAAAATACGGATCGAAACATTCGGCTCGTCACCAAAGCGATTGCGGGCGCGCAGTTCGGTGCGCGAATGGAAACTACACAGATTAAATTAATTAGATTAGAAACTGCTTGTCGTCAAAAGAACCAACACGACACCGCAGATTCGCAGAAGAACGGTTTGTTTTGGTTTTTGTTCGCTGTCAAAACATTAATTTGTTCCGCGGCTACGGTCATTTCATTCAAGCTGGTTCGACTTGTTCAGAAAAATAAACGAAATTTTGACGTTTAGAGTAGCTTAGTTGTGAATGTGTTGATATGGATAGTTGTTTGTATACACCCGAGATAAACAGATTTTGGTTTCGTATGCCTGAGTATTACGTATATTTGGTTAAATAAAATGCTTTCCAGCTTTTCAAAGCATGGAGTTGCTGTCTAATTTGGTGACTATGAATAGTTCCGATAAAATGGTGGTACGTCTCGGAACATCGTCTAAACGTCAATTTGTAAGACGTTTCAATTGAATAGGTACTTTTGTTTTGCTCACTAGAGGGCGCTAAATTTAAGACGTTAGAAATAACATTCGCTTTAATACACTCAGCCGTGTTGTCGACATAGTTTTTTAAATTTTTATAACAGTATTGTTTGCTTTCAAATAATACTTCAAATAATATAACATATTTTATATTATAACTATAACTAATACCGAAATTGGGGTAATCCGCTACTAGTAGTTGTATTTAAAAGAAATATCATTCGTTTCAATGTTTCTATGTGGTCATGAATGTAACTGTAGGATTAGTTATTTAGCGGTACGACTAAAATTACTCGTTGATTCGAATTGAAGGAATCCTAATTCAACTCAACTACCAATTTTGAAACTTATCTTCAATAGGACGGACAACGCTGATAACGACAATCGCGCTTAGCAACTCTGACCACCTTGTACCAATCATTTACACTCCTTTTTCTCACACGACACATAAAAAAAACTATCTGTTCGAAAACACGAAAATCGTTAGATGTAAAGGATATAAGGATATTATGAGTGTACTTATATCCTTTACATCCAACGATTTTCGTGTTCTCGTGTATAAGGATATTATGTTATTACACTTTGTGTTAGCTCAGCGATCTGGCTGTAAGCTTTTCATTATATTGTTCTTATCACAGTCGATTTGATACCTACAAAAGACGAAAGTATATTAAATTATATTTATATTTATATTAAAGAATAGATTCTTAGTTTCATTGATCTGATTGAATTTATTTGAAAATTTCAATTAATCACTTGCACCGTCCGTTCGGCGGAATACTTCGGTCATTGGCCCAAACTGTTTGCAGCTGCTGAAATGCAGCAAACGTACGCTATCAACATAGTTTATTTTCCTTGTCGAACTTCTTTAACTTGGAGGAGTACTTCCTAAACGCCATCCGACACGACGGTCCTATACGGTTGAGTTTTTTTATCCGGAAATGAAAAATCATTTATTTATGTAATCCGCAGGACAACCCTTTGAGCTAAAATTTCTCTTAAATGGGCACCAAGGCAAATACCGTAAAAGAATGATCATCATGACAGAACAAAACAGTCAGGCAAAAAACAAGACTATGCCCACACACATGTGGATAGGATGCATTTTTATGATTTTATGCTGCTCCGGCCCTGTAAAGTGCGAGCGAAACCAAATGACACTGCAGTGGTGAACAAAATATCGAATTATTTATTGTTTCAAAAGCCATAGCCGCAGGGTCGGGAAGAAAAGAACGAAAACTATCTCGCGGCAGCTTCACCGTAGAACGCATGAGTTGGGCAACGTGGATGGATGCGAGCAAGAAAAGCCGTTTGTTGACCGGTTGTGTCTCGATAGGCCGAAGACGATTGTATCACAATTCAGGAAAATAAACACTTCGATCGCCGCCTCACCCGGTTTTGTGCTGTTTTGAGGGGAAAAGCAAATAATCAAAATGTTGATCCGTTGGTCGATTTGTTGGAAAAATAACGAAAGTGGTCAACCCCGGTATCAACTGTGTAGCGCTCCGTAGGGGTAGAATTTTGTTGTTAAAAAAAAGAGTTGGTATAGATTTTAGTGAATAATTTGATGGTTATTTTTCCAAAGCCCGGTTTGACAATGTATCAAACGGTTAATTTTTTTTCGTGGGAAAATTAAAGGAACAGAAAATTGTTGAAAGAAAGAGCTCACGCTCGCTGTGAAGCTGGTTTTTATAAATCAATCTTCACCTTCCCGTCTCGACAGAAGCGAATGATCAACTCTGCTACGAACGATTGTCTGTCTGCGCCGAAGCCCGCTCCTGGCCATCCGGAAGCCACAGGCTCACCGAAAGAACTCGTCCTCCAAAGCCCCGCCGGTGACTGTATCGCATCCGCGCCAGTGGCAAAGGTTACGACTGCGCGTGCATGACACAGAGGTTAGCTCGTAATGTAAATATTTACATCACCACTGCGCGATGGAGCGATCCTATAACTCATAACCCCAGCGAGGGAAAACCATACCATAGCTAGTGCTGTTGCCCTTTACCTTTTTCCTAGCCATTAGACGAACACCCAGACGCCTCTTCTTATCAGCAGCGAGTGAGTGCGAAGGATCACTTGCCGTCCTGCGCCATGTTCGCTTGGGCGAACTTGGGCGTCGGGAAATCTGCACTAGTGCGACACGGCCCGAACCGGCCCTACTTGAACTACTTCAGCAGCAACGGCACATGTTCGCGCGACATCAAAATGCATGTTTTGCCTTCAAAAGCGATCGATCCGTCGATTATGGTTCGCGTTGAAACTTCACGCGGAGGACGCGAGCAGCATCGTGTAAACAATGCTGCCCTATGCAACCGCACTCCCTCCCTCGGCGGGTCGAGGAGACCGAGGAACGCGGCGAGGTGGTACGAGGCACGGGGAAACATGAAGCAAAACACATGTTACTTCGGGTTCGGATGTCGGTTTTTTAGTTTTTGAGGTTCATTTCGGTGGCGAACGGGTAACGCGCCCGGCTTGATCATGTTTTATTGCCGAAAACGCGTTGTAACGTCCGACGCAATCGGGACGCTCCGCCGTGTGTTCGCTTTTCGGTGCTCGTTGTCGGTTGGTGTTGGGATGAAAATGTGCACCATTATTACAAGCCGTTCAAATTTCACAGAAAAACTGCCGAATCGTTAGTTTTTTTATTGAAGTTTCTTTTTGCCATGGGCATGAAAGTGTTGGGAAGTCCGTACAAGGTTTTCAATGTTGTGTACGATACGCTCATCTCATGTAAGATAAAATTTGGTAAGAATATATTTTTAAGCTACTCAACTGATGATAGTAATATTATAGTTTTCAGTTTCAGTATGGAACAGTTTCATTTTAATTCATGTAAATGAGTTTTATGTTTTCAAACATCACATGTTTTCAGGAAACACGACCGTTTTACATGTTCTCATAAGCTTATTTCTTGAGACAAAAATGCTCATATTTGCATGGAAAGAAAGGCAACGAAACTGGTAATCGGCAAAATATCACTGTTAGAATATAAAACAACGAAAAAGTTTTCTTGCCCACCGGAGGTGAAGCGGCGTAAGTAAAAAAAATAGCCTTTTTTATTCTCAAGCTGTTTTATCAGAAACGA
>JXXA01001454.1:0-19092 GCA_000956255.1 Anopheles punctulatus | reverse complement strand
GTCTATGGAACTGCAAGTGTCTATGGAACTGCAAGTAGTACTACAGCGGGATCTTAAGACAATAACAAAGTTTGAGCCGGACCGAGAGATCCGGCCGTCAACCTCTCTCGTGTTTCGGAAACAAATAGAATCAGGCGCGATTGTGTGACGAAGCGCGACAAACAACAAATATGTCATCCTTTGTACGGCGCCTATTGAGAGAGATTCGTTGCGGTTGGAAGCGATGGCATGTCTGGACATTTTGGTGAAGGCTGATGGGTGGAGTCGTGTTTGTGTGAAGTTTGTTCATAACTAGGCCGATATTTGTTAGCGCAAGAAAAATAACGTTAAGTAGTGTGGAGTGACGGGGAGTGGAGGACCACTACAAAACCAAAACTAAAACAACTTTTTGTCACCTGTATCTTCTCCAGTGTGACGATGTGGTTGGATTTGTAAAAAAATTACGTTAAATCATTATTCATCGCGGTGGAATGTCGTTCGCTTAGGAATGTGGAAGTTTCACGCAAGCGGGCGTGCGCGCTCCCGCTTCGTCTCTGTCGATAGCGAAAGTGCTAGAATGTGTTTAAAGGTTTTTAAACGTACGCGTTTCAGTGACAAGCAGCATGCCGTGCATAGTTTATCGTCAGCAACGTGTGCGTTTGTTGTTTCTTTTCGAACGCTGGGATTTGATGCGTAGTTTTTTGGCATATCTTAGCTTCCTACTCCCTTCTTGCGTGTTCCGCGCCTTCATACTCACATCCCTGTCCGTCATCCAGCTGAAAGGGTTTATCTCCGGTGGACCAGTTTGAATGCGAAGGTCACATTTGGGCGGTTGTTGTTTTTTATGAGGTTAAAAAGTTTGTTTTGGGGTTGTTTATCGTTTGCTGGGCTATGCATGAGATTGAGGGTAGGAGGTTACTTTGTATCAGCTGGGTAATGTTTAGAGTTCACGTTGTTTTATTTTTGGAGGTACTATTTGCTGAAATATGTTATCTGTCCAAATACAAAACTATGTTGAACGAATTGTGTATGTGTTTAGATTCAGTCATTTCTTATGGAATTCACTGCGCTATAAAACTGTGCCTTAAAATGTTAGGATTCTGAATAGATTTAATAAGTTTAAAAGTTAATTCATCCAGCAATAATATCCACGATAATCTACCCTCCCTGGATCAGCCAACTCTGTAAACACGTCACGTTTGTGTATTTTACCCTATGGCGTATTTTATTTCCAGGCAATCCAGGATCATAATGGTTCCGGAGAAGGAACGAATGAATTCATATAAACAGAAACGTTTTGGGTGTTTGTTTACCAAACTGACGATGCGTGCGTGGGCGAAGGGATAGACAATTTATTTGTGTAACATTAGAAACCTACAAAGTGTGTGGTGACGGCAGATCGAACGGGCATAAAAGGGATGTCCGAGAGAACTCTGATGCGCATTGCTGCATCTGTTCGATAGAATAGATAGATCCTAGCGGACAGCACCATCCATATAGTTAGCCAAAGCAGACTGCAATGACTAAATTACGTATTGGTGATGTATGCTGATGTCCGTCCGTACTTTGACCACCAATGCATTATATCAGGGTGTAGCAGATAAATCCGGCGTCCGGATTGGATTTTCCTGTTGCCTTTCCCGAGCACACATTTGTTATTTTCTGCTTTATTTTTCGTTGCACTATAGATACACATGGCGTGTATCTATTTTATCTCGCTGGAAACATCTTGAAACTTCCGGTTTTCGGGTTTGATCTGGACAAATAACCTTGGAAGCAATGCTGTACATAGCCCAATGGTGAACGTGGGTTAATAGATATTTCCTTCTTCACTGCTTCTGGCGTCGGTTGTCTAGCCTTCCTTCTCCAATATATGATATGATGCAGTGCGCAGCTAGTAGCGAAGAGAATTCATCGAGAGATGATAGGAACAAGTTTTTGTATGCTTTTGAGGCGTTTTGTTAGGCTTGGAAAACCATCTATATCGCATGCTGGTGGTTGCTAGGTGCTACGTACTCCAAAAACTCACACTTCCTATAGCGGCCGGCGGCCATTTTTGCTACGGTAATTTCCGTCTGCTCTCGGCTTCCGAGTTGGCGGTGTTCGTGCACGCTACGTTTTCGGAGGTCGGTTAAAAGGCGTTTGTTGATTATTTAGACTGATTCGGGTTTAGTCCACGTGGCTCGGTTAATGGCCTTTTGCTTTTCGTTCTGGATGAGAGAACCTGGCGTACTGTTGAGTTTGTGGGGGTGCTTCATTTTCATTTTTCACTCGCTCATTCACTCATCCAACCCACATGGGGGTTTTGTTCTGTGTTTGCTCTCAATTTGCCGCATTCTTCTCCACGTCATCTGTTGTGCATAGTTTTTCCTTGTTTTCAGTTTATTTCAGCAATTTTATTATACTGGCCGCAGTGTACCCAGTCATGAGCTGTGTTCCGGTTTTTCTGGTTCTGTATTGTTGAGCGCGACCTTTCCCGCAGATCGGCAGTTATTAACCTTGCCGGCCGTGTGCTCTCTCGATCTGAATTGAGATTAATTTATATTGTTCATTTTATTTCAACTACAGTTTTTTTCGTCCTAAATTTAAAGCCGCTTTGGAGGAATGTGCATTGTGTAATATTTGAATCTCAGAAACGTAATGTATAAAAGTATGATATTGAGTATAGGACATGCTTAATTTTCAAATAGAAAAGATGTATGCTTTTAACTGTTAGATTATCTTCAGAAAAACATTTTTTCATCATTTTGTAAATTAAATTTCCCACCTTTTTCAAAGCTAATCTTTTCATTTTGTTTATCCTTAACTTCAACATTTTTGTTAATATGCTTATGAGAACGAGATTTTTCCTGCTCTGAGCAAAGCATGATATGGGTCTAATTTTGACTGTTTTTCTGGGATCTCTGAAATGTACCTTTGCCATATTTCTGATATAATCCAACGTAAAAGTTATTACTCAATCTGCTCTATGCAACACATTGCTTCCTTTTGCGGCTATTTATGGAGCTTCGGTTTGCGAAAGCTGCGTTAGCCTCTTCATTTTAGATAGGAGCTCGCGTCCGATGATGTGGCCAATAACTACATGATATAAAAGGATCGTTTTTGATGGAGCATCAGAGTCCTTCGGAATCCAGGATTATAGTTGTTCGGAAATCCTCCGTTTTAGAATAAGGCATACATACTATCATCATACTTGTCAGCATATTTTGGGCAACACGATGGGTAAACGTCGCGCCATTGGAGTCGTCTGCATTTGTGGGCGGTGGCTGTGTGGAAAAAGCTGTCGACATGATAATTTATGGTGGCTGGATCTCTCGTGGCTGATGAATTTTAAATTGCAAAAAATACACTACCATCGGGGCTGTTCAACTCTGGAGTAAAGGGTGGCCACAACCCTTTTCAACTCTCTTTTGCCTACATTTTAGGGGAAGTGCATTGCCAACCATTTACCTTCACCTTGTTATCTCATTGTCTTGTTAAGTTTCTTTTGATTCGATTCGGGGATATAACATTTTATTGAAAAAAAAGAAGTGAAATAAAAAGCAGATGTATCTTACCTGCCCCATCGTTTGGGTTTTTCAACAAGACCTTTCTTCTGGTGGCTCTGGTTACAGCCTACACAATATTACCGTCGTACGCGTTGTATGGGGGTTGTATGATGGCGTTCCCGCGAGCAGCAACTCAACACGGAAGACAATTATGAATAAAACATGAATTTAAAAGAAATGTAGGTTAACCCTTGGTCACGTGCATTGGTGTCGGGTAACTGGTATATTGCTCGTACCGCCACGCGCCTGTTTGGCTGGAAGTTGAACGTATACAAGAGAGCTTTGCTCTGAACGCGTTACGGTTGAGTGTACAATGATGAGTCATGGTTCGCTGAAGAAGTCCTTTTCGAGTGTGACAAACAAAACTCCATCACCTAACGGAAATTTACTTTCCCTTTCACGTATACCTCGAACGACGATAGTCCAACGCATACAAGGGTCCGTCGGTCAACCTTTCTTCGATGAATCGAATCGGACAAGAAATGTGTTTGATTCTAACAATCACTTTCCTTTTGTCCCAAGATAGAAGAGTTACTTCGACTTTCCTACACCGTAATACCCTAACAGATAAGTTGAGGAGTTGTAGAACTGAGTGATTATGTGTCAATGGCTATATTGAATCTGTTAGGATTGTTCTTTTGTCAGGCAAATTTTCTTATTATATTGTGGCGCAAAAGAACCCTACAGACGGCAAATCTACCTCGAAAGTTACCTCGCTCTCCTTCTTTCCCCTTCCCTTCTTACCTTCTTTCTTCTTTTTTGGTCAACAGTTACCTTCTTTCTTCTTCAGTTACCTTTTTGGTCAACAATTTGTCCCAGCTTTTAATGTTATGAGAAAAAAAAGATTTGATAGACAAATTGGGTAGAACCCGGAAATGAATCGTGAGAAACATCATAGAACTATGAATGTACAATTCCGTGACGTTAGGGATGATATAGCACCCGAGCATGGTCAGCGGAATCGTGTTGATTGCATGTCACAAGGATAAATTGATTTTAAGTCTAAAGTATTTTTCTTGCGTCAAATTTTTCTGGTTAGAAATCTTGTTTTATAACACCGAAGGGAAGAATGTTTTTTTTTAATTTTTAATGTCACGAATTTAATTTCAACGTATTTTATTTATAACAAAACATTAATAGAGATGCTGATACTTTAAACAACAGAGATTTTACATTTTTATTTTTTACATTTAAAAAGCAAGTAAACAACATCTGACGTGCACGGAATATACGGTTCAACTTAATAACACAACAATTTAGTTTTTTTATAACGAAGCTAGATTTATTTACTTGATAGTAAGGTTTATTTTTTTCATTTTCGCTGTGCTATTGGCTATCTTTTTAACGGATGCGGAAAGCCAGCGGAAATGCTTGGTTCCGGAAATGGATACGAAATGACGTTTGTACTCATCAAATTGTACTCCTCGTCTCCATAGATTTTGTTTCTATCTTTTTATTTACTCATTGGTCTCTTACCATCTTGCTACTTCTGCTACGGTTCTAGTCAAATGGCGGATGTAATGTTATTGAAATATTAATTTCTCTTCCAATCCTTCTCTTTACACTTATACTCCGTTGCGTTGTGGCGGTAGGCTTTCTCGACTGCTATGTGTTTATCGTGTCTTATACTGAAAGGTTATGTGTTCAGCATGCTAGTGGAAGTTCGAAGTCAACCAATTGACGTTCATGTATGAAGTCATAATTCATTCGTAAGAGGTAGTGTAGCATGCCTGAGTATATCCATCACCATGTCTACGATGAGAGAGGGGAAGGATTATACCCGTCTGCAACTGATTCTGTATTTAAGGCCCTGCTGGTTTCGGAAACCACGCACATATTTGGTATTCAAGGAACGCTCCCAAATCTTCATTTGCTTTTCTTCTGATTTGTATACAGAAAGGTAGCGTGTGATGTGCGACATTGATTGGCTATCAAATGGGAGGAGAGCAGAGCTAATGCCAAATAAGATTCAAGGAAGTAGTCGATGGTTCGATGATTTGCTGTGAAGTACGTGATTTATTCATTCAATAAAATATTAGGGAGAGTAAAGCTTTTCTCAGCACTACTGCGTATGATGTATCTGAGGCCTTCAATGCATTTGTATCAGATACTACAGCTAATAAATAGATGAATTTAGTAAATCTAATATGTTACAATCGTGCTGGATGGTACGAATGACTATTTATAAGGAATAATGCTTAAGATCTTTATTTTAGATTGGACAGTGAATAATCAACCTTTTTTTTCTCTTTTATTCATTTTCTTTTAGGTAAGTACAAAGCGCACCTGTCCGTGGCTAGCCAACGATAGAATATTATTGCTTATCTTACTGGAACATTGCAGGTATATTCTATCATCGATCAGTAATCTAATTAAAAAAAAACAAAAAACATTAACGCATACGCATGGACACTTTCGTGTCGACGTGATAAGTAACATTCTGTTATATGGTATATCTTATGAAAACTACTAACATTGATAGTAACGTTAAATTCCGTTTGACATTCACGTTTCAGTTTGCTCACATTAGTTGCATACTGCATGATAAATGTCAAATGTAGGATCCAATAGAAGGTCTCAGCTTCCATGAAAGACGAGTTACTTTCCGCACAACTTTTGATATTATGTTTAATGCATGAACAGTCTCTTGAGCTTTAAATCACATGAAATTAATATTTTTAATGTAAACCAACTGCAAAATAAATTATTGTGGAAGCATCTCATTTGAATGGATGGTTAGCATGGAGATGGAGCAAGGGAAGGTTAGCTAGTGGTTGACTATGTCCGTTCGTATTTTGATAAGACGCAAGCGTTCACATTTTAATGTGTCACCGTAGTATCATGATTTTACGCACGTCATTGTTTTTGTACACATTTCAGACGATAAGAACTTGTTTATTTACGATTTTGAGATTCCGATGATAAACGCCCTGTAAGAAAAACGCGATCGTATAAGACTATCGAAAATAGTTTTTGATTTGATCAAAGTTCAGTTTAATATTTATTTGTTAATTTTTTCGTTACGGGAACGATGAAATGTGTCTTTTGGCGTAGCCCACAAGAGAACAATGCGACTGTTTCGAATATACGACATTCGTAACATCAAAATTTGTAGAATAAAGAAAACAAATATATTTTGGTGGTCTAATTTATCATTGTTTGGTTTTTGTCTGTTCTGGTCGTGAGTGGCGCAGCCTCCGTGTTCTAGTCTGAACACTGAGCAAAGCACGGTTGTTGTGTGGTATATCAATTTGCACACGAGATGGTTGAGCAAACCAAACAACATCGTGACTTCTGCTCAATTTGATTAGCATCCATGTTTATTGCTTGCCCCTTGTGATTTTTGTTATGATTGTTGCTTCACAAGCGTGCAGCTTTAGTCAATTTGAAATTTTACATGCAGTGGCTTCTACTAGTGGCATCCGGTACTTTTATGGCCCTATTAAATGAACCTTAGCTTCATTAAAACTGCTATTGATTTGTTCGCATGGGTTGGATGTGTTGTAGGCTACATCGCAAATCCATACTTTGATTTATTGTCACTGAGTACTGTGCATCACGTGTACGACACTGTTCGAGCATGCACCATTGGCTTTTTAAAATACTACCGAGAATTGTTCATAAAACACAAGAAAATCGATTCGTTCAGTGGTACCAAGATCAACGTGGTGTACCTCTCTTGTTTGTATTGGTACATTGATAAGCCATCGCACAATAATTAATGGCTGTGTTCACTGCACGCGCTTGATAGTAGAGTCGACGCGTCGTTTTACGTCGTCGTTGTGGTTAATTTGTTTGTTGTATTTTTTTTTTAATTTTTAATTTGTGGATATTACTTGTCCATTGCAGTTGTATTTGCAGAGCTCGATCGTCATCTCACCCATATATTGCGACGGTAAGATCCGGCGCTGAGTGGGATGTTAGTTATACTGTTTATGGGTTTCAGTTCTACAGACTTGCGAGAAACGATTGATGGGGAAAGGAATGGTTTCTTCGATGCTAGATGCTATTTTTTGACAATAATGGGATCTTCGGTTTTGTTTATAACTTATGCCACCTAGTAAAAACAGTTATAGCAAAATGTGGTTGATGATAATTTTTTCGTTGATGAAATTACTGTTTCGGTATATTTGACTAAATTAGCATACTAATCACGTAGCGTGTCATCGGTCCTTCATGCCCAGTCCTCTGAAAACGATTGAGCCTCATTGGCAATGGCGGTGGCGTTTACACTTATTTGCTGTTGTGTGAGCAATGAGCGGCTTTTTTTTGTTATGGTTGAAATTGAAGTCACACAGCCGAAAACGCAAAAGTGTATGCGTATGGTTCCGGTTCGCTTTGTCACACGGGCTGCTGGTGTGCTCGCTTATGTTTGCATACACCGGAAACATTAAATTGCCACAAAGTTTTCTTTTCGTTCTTCCTGTTCACTGTGCTGTTGTTTCTGGTTGCTTTCTGCAAGAAGAGTGTCAAAATAGAGCCACAGCCAAAACCTCTCCACCGGGTGTTCACATTTAGAGTTTTATATTCGTATAGTTTAAAATATCAACGATGGAGCCAAGAAACGATGGAAGGGCAAAGCTTGCTAGCGTAGGGAAGCCTTAAAAGAGTCAGAGTTTGCAGGATCAAAAACAGTTTATAAATGCAGTGTCATATTTTTACCATATGCAGGAAGTAACGGACCGGTTAAGGATTCTTCAAGCCAAATAACCTATATGTTTGCAATGACAACGGTAAACCCACAAAGCGATTAAATAATATCAAAAAAATTGGCTATACTACATTGCCTCATGTGAGGTCTCATATTGAAATAATTGTTTTGCATAACTGGAATAAGAATTATTTTATAATACGGTTTATCAAACGATCGTTATGCTATTACTGGTACTGGTAAACATAAATATTTTATTCATACAATATTAATAATGTATGTTATTAAATCAATAACCAATATCAAAAAATCAAATCAAAATTTCTTATTATGGGACATATGTTCGGCTCGATTGCGTTACGAGTCTACTGAATTCTGTGGCTTCGTACGAATGCTGTGAGCTGAATAGAATGCGAGGAAATGAAGAGACCGATGAGTAGATTCCGTAGGTAGGTACCAGTAACGGGAATTGATTAACGAGTTCCGAGGATTTAAGGCCCAGGAATAAAACTCGACCGGATTAGTCACGTTCTGTTTCGGTTGCTGTGCTGTTTTGCTATTTTTCAAATCCGCCGAGAGTGTCACCATAACGCAGAGAAGGAAGTTGTCGCCAGATGCAGTTCACGCGGATCTTCACCGTGTCGTTCTTCGTGTCTATGTCTTGTTGCGATCTTTCTGTGCGTCCGCGGGAGCTCGCGAAGGTTTTTGCCCTTCGTTTTGTGTTCGCATTTCTTCTGGTGTAGCACGCGGTATCAACTTCTGGTGTGGCAGTTGGACCGAGTTGACTCCCAATGCCGTCGACCGCTACAAGGTCATTAACGATGGATGCGCGTTCGCCACCATCAAATGCATAGAATCGAATCGTTCGTATGTATGAGCGTTTTCGTACACTGTCACATACCGACGGTGCTCCCCATTTGCAGATTATGTTGTTATGGTCGCTGCAATTGTGGAATTGGCAGCGTGGAATAGAACTGAACAGCGAAGCCGCTGCTTTGTGAGCCGAGTTTGTAGTGGTGTTAGTTCTATACGCCTTTCCTGTGTTGCTTAGCATTTAAAAGAAGTCCTAGTGTACGATAGTTTCGTGTTTGCAACGATAATTTACAGCACATCTGGTCATGGTCTTGGAAAAGATGAATAAAAAGATTGTAAAACGAAAAAGATCAGCGATATTATTCCTTTAGGCTCTGAGAAACTGGAGAAGCTATTTTGTAGCGTGATAAACCAGTTCTTGCATTCTTTAGATTAATTGGATTTTATTCTATTTTATTCCGAGATAGTGTAAGAAAAGAAGGAAAAAAGGTTTGTGCTGTTTAAATCCATGTGAGACTTTAAACGTTAGCAACTTTATCATTACCATCCCATGTGTAATATAAATAAACGTTAGATTAATTTGCCGAAGAGGTTTCACTTGTCCATTAGGGCACACCAGGCAGAATCTTTCCTGCTTGCTGAGTGACACAGAGCCAATGCTCTTGTTTCCCACGACATCATCTATCTGCGCATAAGGTTGAATATTTGACAAATCACGTTCCGTTCAGTGTTATTTTCACGATTGCAGTTCAAACGTGCTGTCTCATTCCACTCAGAGCTTGCCTCAATTGCGCACACCGTTCTCGTTCGCTGTTTGAAGATCGATTGTTGGGGGATGGGGTTAGAAAATTGTGCGGCGCTGGAAATTACTTGGGCAACTTTGTCTACTCAGCCATTGCGCCTACAATATTTCTCACCTTCGGGGAACAAGGTGTGTTGTGTTGTGGAAGTCGAAAGCATCGACTCCAGTCTCCAATCATGCCTTCAGAACAGTCCCGCTGTGGCATTCTACCGTATGCTTGCAACCATTCCCCCCTTCACAGTATACTTGCTCCTTTTTTCATCTACCAAGCAAAAATGCTTGGTACACCATCGTATCGCGGGTCGAGAACCGCATTGCGTTCCTGATTCACCAGCTCCTAGCAGCAGCCCAGAAGAGTCCCGGAATAATAAAGCTAACCATCAAAACATAATAACAACAAGATTACCACGTTAATGTACGGTTATGTGCTCGTGAGCTCGCGAGCTCGCGCGCTAGGCTACGCTGATTAAACATAACGGTTAACGACAACCGTTTCCTGGCTTCTTGCACGTACACCACCGTCGTTGTCGTGGTAGTTGCCTGTGAACTTTCTGAACATTTGTGCAAGAAGCGGCGTTGATTAGAGGTGGGTTGCATTGAACGAAGAAGCGTTCGAACGTGTCATTCGGTCTATCTGTTGCGGACCCTGGCTACCGCCAGCCAGCCCGGAAAAAGTGTCCAAATCGGATATCTTTGTACCACCACAATACTCTTATACTATGCGTGAGTTGTTACAACACCCGACGGGTCATTATACGATGATCGAAAAAAACGGCTAGGAAGTCTTGTCGCTTTTTTGGTTTTCTAGAAATGGATGTATTATAGTTACCCTGATGATTTCTAATACAAAGGTTACATTGTAGGCTACATAACAACTACAGGTGGCTTTAATAGCGTTCAATATATAGTGAGAGAACACCTGCTCGCAAATGGAGTTGGTGCGTGATATCCACCTGGGTACTCAACAACCAGTCTTAGTCCGTCCTTCGACTTAAAATGCTGACGAAAGCGATGTTGTCATATTGTGTGGTTTAATTGAAATTGTTGAACATTCACACAAATTTTACTACCTCTAACTGGTGCTGTGGTAATTACAAATGATGTGTCGCGCTTAGTCATCAGCTCTTCACTGCCGGCGTATCTAAACCGTATACAGGGACCAGCATCGTGTCACATCGCGTTGTCAGCTAAAAATCGAAGCAGAACATTATCCAGCGTTTTAATAGAGCATTGTGGCCCCACCGTGTGATTCATGCCTCTCACAGTAAAGAATTTGCAAGCGGAATTCCGTTGAAATTTGTTCTTCCGGTGATTTCAGTGAGAATTAATTTGCGTTTTGTTCGTGGTAGTAAAGCTGTTGCTTTGCGTGCTCATCGTTCTGTTATCGGGAACCATGGCTCAGGCAGCGAGGCAGGATTGCTTTTTTGTATCTGAGTGGGTGGTAAAAAGATGATAAAATTTTACAAACGATGTTCATTCCTTCAGATCTTCTAGATGACTAAAAAATAACGTACAGATGTTAAAAGATACTTTGTAAAAAAATACTTTGTCAGTAAAAAGAAAATAAATGGACGCTTGTGACATATTCATGGTGGTATATAAGAGTGTACACCGGGGTGTGCTTCACCTGACCTAGTAATTGCGTCGATATTTTACACGATAGGACTGGTACCGTGATCACAATCGGACTGGAGAGAAAGAAGAGAGATTTCTTTGAATCATTGCATCTTTCTCATCGTTTGATATCCCACGTGCATGGATAAAGGATAAAGGATAAAAACCATTTTATTTTATTAGATGTCAGAACAGCCAGCACATACTTGACACAATGTGTGCACGTTTTCGCTTAACTCTATTACAAATTGTAAATTCTGTAGGTTAGCTGACGGAGTTTACCCCCTCCAAAATGTATAAAACGATGTTATGGCTCAATTTTATGTATGACTGCCATGGGCTTTGTTCTGACCCGTTACGCGTCAAATGATGGTTTTTACTGATATTTATACGTTCGCTTTTCCTCTGTTGCAGTATGAATGTTCGTCCTGGGATGGATGAAGACATTTGCGGAATTCGTTCCGATGAGTGATTTTAACGACTTTGTCGAAAAGCCAACTGTGTCACAGGCTTTGTGGTTAGCGTTATTGTTTTGGAATCATTAAATTATGATATTTAGAATGGTGTAGAATCTTACTACGCATTTAAATTTGAAAAGTGCATAGATATAAAATTAATTTTACATGCTGAGATTGACCTTGAACAGAGACATATAGCAACGGCATCATCCGTTGCGTTCATGTGACTTTTTAGCGAATATTACATTACCGTCATATTTTTAAGCATTTTTGGTTAAATAGTTTAGTTGTATTATGTATAAATAATACATGGAAAGAAAAAATACTTTTTCCCTTTTATTCTTTCATAATCATACATAATCCGTTCTTGTTCATTCTGCTCTGTCAGCTTTACATTCTGCTCTTTTTGTATCATCGATTCGTTTTGTTATTAAAGAAACACCAAGAAACCAGATTCTGAATGTGACGAGTTGACTTGACGTCAACAGCTCATTAAGTGCTACCGGTTTAGTTAAAGCCCGATGAAGATGGTTATGGTGGCTGGTGACTCCAATCTGGCTTCCATGATCATCAATCTCGATATATAAGTCCGATGTGCTCCCGAACTGGATTTATCGCGCACTCATCAAGGAAAGACTACGCTCGGCTTCCGTAGAATTTTAAATCGAACAATTTTGGTTGTACTCTTTGTTACTTAATATACGTTAATGAGTAAATTGATTTATTTTTCAGTGTGACAATCTGGCAGGATAGTTTTTATATATGTTCAATGATTTATAATAAATATTACATACTTACGTTGAAGCTTTAAATGTATTGTGATTTATTACGAACATTTTTTGTATATCGTTTGCTAATGAAAATTTTTTTTTTTAAAGCTAACTTCATTTTTACTACAAGCATATCGTGATAGCATTAGATGTAACAGAGGACAGGAGATATGGTAGGCGTTTGAAAAGGAGGAGGGTCATTGCTGTTAGTTCCTTTAGCGCATGCTTATTGATGCTTCATATAAAAAAGAAACCATAACTTCAGAGTAACTTGCTTGTGCGAGCAATTCAAGCCATAATTTTTGTGCAATTTGCCATGTTATTGACCATTATTAGAGCATCGAATCGTAAAATTTAATAGCTTGTTTTCAACAAAAAATTATAAAAATATTCGTTTTGTAGACCGAAGTGTAGTGATAATGACAGAATTTGAGACAAACGTGTCAGTATCACATGGCATGAAATATTTGTCTTACGAAACAGGATGATCATTTACAACAATGGATGACGCGTATATTGGAGAATATGCAGAAACTAATGTATTAATAATGAGTTTGTTTATTTTCTTTCCAGATAAAACCAACATCACACAATAATAAACAATGGGATTGGCACAGAGTAAACGCTCCGTCAACATAACCACAGATCCGGCCAAGGAAGCGGTGGTGACGGAAGGAACCGGAAAGCTAGAAAAGATCGGTGAAGTTGATCAACTTAAAGCACAGGCTAATGGAGATGCTCAACATAACGATGGTGAAAATGTAAGTATTTAATGGTTTTGAAGTGAATTAAAGTAAATATGCTCCATTATTTAAATCATTATTAACTTTGTTAGAGATTAATTATGTTTTGTTAAAAGTTGTTTAGAAGATTGTTTGTATGACACAATTGTTGAATATTTTATTAAAATCATTTAGCAGTATATTATCGTACGTGAGTTGTATAAATTTCACAAGCTGGTATGCTTGTAAATTTTAATGAGTACTCAGAAATGAAGAGATTGATGTACAACTTACTATTCAACCGATACACATTACAATGTGCTAGCAAACGCAACAATTATTACAGTTATATATATTGCATGCGATCGCAGTGCCTACAAATAAATAATCTGAATGCGACGGAGATTATTGATGTTTTGGCTTGTGTTAATTTATTGAGTCTATCCCATAGACTGAACTGACCTATCTCACGCTATATGCGGAGACCTTGACATTCGTTACGTGTTATGTATGAACACGTGTTATGTATGTATACATAGTATGAACTTGTCGTCGATCGAGATACTGGAACGAAGATTGTTCGTTTTGTTTGCTTGTTTTATTTGTCTACATCGGAAAGGACTTTTGGTGTCATAATCCTCTGAAATATGCCATCGTTTGGGCAGACCTACTCGTAGCAGGTTTGAAAAGAATGTGTTTCGTTTTGGGAAATCTATAATAGCTCGTAACACCAACACACCGTGTGCATTATAAGCACAAATTATTAGTGAATGTAATATGTGGTAATATTCACGATGTTAGCTTACGCGTATCGCACAGATTGTTTTATGCATCAGAAGTATTTACGATATTTTCGTCCCAGAAACATAAACATAAGGTTTTGGTTCTATTTTAGTTACCTTATGATTTATCTATTACACGATCGACTAGATCGACGCTTCTTTTGTACATTTCGATGTAGATACAACATTTAATAACACTCAAAATTTAAAATGTCAAAACGAATGAAAAGAGCAAACAACATATTTTGAAAAATAGTTTTGATTGGTTGTTGTAGATCAGGATGGACTCCTTCGTGATGGTTGAACTATTTCTTTCCCTGCCAAACACACTATCTCAACCGATAAACATGTCCTTCCTTCTTAGTTATCTACCTCACGCTTTCTTCTATCCATCCGGCCTCCGTTTCATTTGACATAAAACCCGCTGGACAGCTTCCCTATTGTGTGACTTATAGACGTTAAATTATCTTTAAGAACCTGTGAAAGAGACGAGAACGGTCTTGGGTAGAAAATTATAATGCTGGCGTGAAAAAGGTTACCTGTTTCCTCCGTTCCGCAGCTAGAATTTCGCCGTGTGCTGTTGGTGCTGCGCTCCAAGTTAATTAGGGAAAGTTCAATCGTTAGCTATGGAATTGCTTTTTGACGGCTTTTACTTTTCCCTTAGTCGTTATGTTTTTGTTTCGGCTAACGTGTTACACGCCCGGTGGTTTGTGGCATAGTGTTGAATGCTACCGCCGCGCTTGTCCGTGGACTGTCCACGACAGGTTCAAGTTCAGGTTGTGAAACGTGATACACCACCACCATTGTGTGGTGGTGTGTGCGTTCTAAATAAAACCTAAAGCAAAGTATAGAATGAAGAAGAACGCGCTCTTGGAAGGGAGCATTAGAACGCACAAGATTTTCGGAGCATTAGATGGATGCGGCAGTCATTGAAGGAATGAAACACAAATGAGAAGGAAATGATTATAGAAGATAAATTTCAGAAAAATCATGATTTGTATCTGTGTTCTTAATATTAATGGTTTCTTAGCTATTTGTTTTTTTTTTTGGAGGTTTGTTGATTACATTAAGATTTTTTTATGAAACGTTGGAAGAAAAAATGTGTTACACATAGGTGGAAAGATTGTTTAATTTTAAACAGATAAATAATTTTTAATTGATTTTTATTATTATCAATATACTAATATGTTAATAATTAAAATGTTAATTATTTGTCATATTAATTATTAACATTGATTGATTTGTCAAACATTAATATGTTTGATTAATGTTTGAGCGGGTTTGTCATACTACTCTCAGACATCAATTTAAAAAAATATTGTGCATGTTTTGTTCTCTAAAGTATCTATTATTCCATGCAGATCATTTCTTTTTAAAAACTGTTACAACTGTCTTTAAAAGTCAAGTTTTGCTTTTGATAATACATACTTCAAAGAACAAAACGTATTTTATTTCTTAACATTCTTTACGTTTCGTTTTCTGCCATTGCCTCATTTTTTTTCAAACCCTTCGAAAGGGCTATTTTTAATTTATTTACCTCAATACGGCTAGACAAACATCTTTCTGTACCTTAGAACATACTTCGTGTGATTTGTTTTTTTTATTTGCAATGAGAGTGTCAATCTGCATTCGAAGAGAAGGAGGCATTCGTTGTTCGTTGTAATTGTTGCGTGAGAAAATATTTCCCAATAGTTTCTTTGTGTGTTTTGAGATCGTGTCATGGATTGGATACGGCATTGTCGTTTCGTGGTTAATTAAATGCACTGAAGCAGGCAGAGCGTGTTTTGTACCTCGGCGGAGTGTGTTTTCTAAATTTACACCGTACCGTTTCTTGCACCAGGAAGTGCGTCTAGTAATGCCGGCACTTTCCCGTTCAATGAATGTCGATCAACTTACAAGTGGTAAGCACTGATATAAAAGTCTCTAAGATAGAAGGAAACAAACCAACAAATTCCTATGCGTAGCAATGAAGTTTTGAAAATGCAGTGTCGGCGTCATCATTGTTGCTAGACAATTAATTCTACATATTGATATATGTACATTTAGAACTAAACGGTAGAAAGTGATTTCGTCTTGCAATTTTGCATAATATTAAAAGTTTCTAGTGAATTTCTTAGATATATACCAGCTCTGAAATCTGATCGTTCAAGTGAAGATTCAATCGCTGCTTAACCCAATGGCGTTAACCGTAATACACGACTGCTGGTCCGTTGCATTTTTGTGAATCGAAGCGTGCCTAATAGTTATCGTCGGTTGACGATCATACATGCTGGGATGTGAGATTTGATCACTACTGTGCGCGCTGTTGTGAGGTGAAGAAAGTGTTAACCGGCGTAAATGTTGTTGTATACTCGTGAGAAAAAAGGGAAACTTGAGCGAATGTTTGAACGAGAAGGACTGGTAGCTACAATGCATCCATCCTTGGCATGCATGTGCAGAGTAGTGTTCACGCGACCGTAAGAGCAAGCGGTTATACGTATATGTTTGATTGATAGCTTTCTAATTCAGTTGCCAGCAACGAGCGCCGCGGCCGGGAGGTTTCATGTTACCCTTCGGCAATGTTGGCGTGTGCGTCGGGATTCAAAATTCTAATGGTATGATTACTTTCGAGATTTAATGCTCCGTCGAGCCCACGCGTGTCTTGTAATGATGTCGATAGAAACATACTGTTGTTGAATGACTCAGATACACTTCTCTTAAGAAAGGTTGCAATGGTGATCAACCTTCACCCACAAACCGAAGGCTTTTACAAATCATTTGGGTTTGTAGGCTTGAGCGGATAAGCTTTCCATAAACCACATTTTCCATAAGCATAGCTTTCCATAGCTGGAGCATAGCTTTCCATAAGCCTTTTCCCCATGGAATATTCTTTAGGAACGATGTTTTTGCGTGCAAACCGCCCACCCCCGCAGTGAACATTAAATGGAAGCTTTTAAAATGATGTCGTTCTGAAACGACGATGGCTTCTTTAGGGAGGAGATAGTGCGATTTTTGTTAATTGATAGTAAATTTTAAATGAGTTTCGTTACATCGTTTTATCAAGAACTTTTTTTTTGCTAGGCAAAAAATGGCATGGCAATAAATGTTGCATGGTAATTTAAATACAGTTGGATGGATGTTGGATGTTTATGGTTTATTTCTTCGATACAACAATGATTTATTGAAGCGCGTCTCATTTTGAAAGTCACCCTTAAGCTCAAACGCCTCATCCAACAGTAACTGATCGAAAAGAAGGTTAACTTCCAGCAGAACTATTTTTACAGGATCCAAATTCTTGTGTGTTCATTTGCAGCGAGACCACACGATCATAATGATTAGTTGTGTTGTGTTCGCACAACCCAGAGTGACGTGTAATAAGCGTTTTACACTTAGGACGAACATATATTTTACAATAACTATACACTTACGTTATTTAAATCACGATTTCCGGGTTAGATGTAGTTAGATATATCAGGAGGAATATGTCTAACGCTTCTTATAGTGGTGTGCCACGGATCCTAATTTTATTTAAAGCTCGCTTTAACGTATCTACAAAACATTCAGCTTATCCGTGCGATTGCTGATGAAACGGGGCAGAGGTAATGTGATGCAGATTATTACTTAAGCCGCTGGTGCATTGGTTTCGTGGCCACAACAAGTTGAATGAAACGTCGCTGGACAATCCCAAAAACAATACAATGGAACTTAAGTTTTGTTGTAACATCCACGTACTGCGTCCAATTTAAGACCCGTGTAACGATTTTAGTAAAAAAAGTTAAACTGCATTGCCATTGAAAGAATCGTTATTTTGTTCTACCTTCTACACGAAGTCTATGCGTGAATCCTGCTGAAAACTGCACGGATGGCACATAATCATCATTCTTTCTCCCTTTGCACTGGTCAAAGGCTAGTGGGTTGCCGCCGTTTTGCGATGAATTGCGCAAAAAGGTTGCACACTTGGTCGACCGTATCGTCTCGTCACGCATCTAGAAGCTGGTGTCGGGTGGTGATAATGGAAAAAGTTGCATTTCCTGTTGATCTTTTGAGCCACTCCATCGTGTGCCGTTTACCGCGTGTACGTGTATTTAATAATTGGTTTAATTAGTATTTTGCGTCGCGTATTGATTCTGCCCACGCCAATTGAGTGTGATTCATTGATTGATGCATCACGATGCGCCGGGGATGGCTCAGGCAAGCCAGGTTTTGTAAACAGCTTTAATTTATACCGCAATGTCGCAAGGATTATCAGCGAGCGGTGGTGGTTGCCTACAGTAAAAGTGATAAGGTATGTGTAATGGTCGATGTCTAGTTACTTCTGACTATTTTCCATTCTACCGTGAAAGCGATGAAAAAGAACGCAATTTAAAAACCATCCACTGCCTCCCACTCATGTTTGTGGCGCCGTCCACGTTTAGAAGGACTGATCACCTTTGATGGTTGACTACTATTGACAGGTTATATGGCGCCGAAATATAGTTTGTTTGTCGTATCAACAGTAAATAGGCAGGCAGGCGATATGTTTGTTTTACCATGCCATGGATGGACAGAGGTTATCAACAGTGGGGTAACGTACGTGTGCACTGTCATATCAGCAAGTTGGACGGAATGAAACACGCGCCTGGAATGTGCGATGCCTTCAGAATAAATGACAGGCACAAGAACGTAGTATGTGAAAAGTTATATTTCCACTACCAAATAGCGTATCTATTGTAATCTTCTTTCACCGCAGCATCGGTGCACCGTGACACCCATAGGCCGCGGGCAAACCAAATTTATTCTCCATTTGCTAGCTGGATGTAAACGTAGCGCGCGTAACGCTTAGATACGTTTGCGTTGAGATTGCATACTGTTAGGCGCAAATAGGTTGGGGTATAAGGCGCAAACTGGGGGTATAACGTCTGAATGATACTTCGTCGAATATTGATGTGGACATATTAATAATATGGAAGTAATTATTTATGGTTGTAATGTAGT
>JXXA01001441.1:0-13997 GCA_000956255.1 Anopheles punctulatus | reverse complement strand
TTCCAGTAAGCTATTAATAATTCATACCAGACTAACAATTGAGAGCCAACGGATCTTGTAGCTGAAGCCGGTCCTTAACTGTATGTTTCTTTTCCCCTTTAGCTTTCTTTCTCTCTTTCCAAATGGTCATTTATGAGCCAGGAAATATCAAATATACCCACACTGTCTGTTGAACGAAGTGTGCGCGCTTACTCTACCGCATCTTGGCTTCCTTAACGACACCGGGCACACTTCAACGCTTGCCACCTGCAAGCTCCAAACCGACCACGACCGACGCAGGATAATGCCGAGGACATACATTACTTTAATAGGCAAACGGCGTGCACTCGGCACTCGTACCTCCAGCCGGTAGCCGTAAGTTTGCCATTTTTCATTTCCGCACCGATGCTTTTCTTCCCCACACGGGTTGTTTTACGTGGGAAGTTGCAATAAAGTGTCCGTGCACTGCAATCGACGACCCCGACCGTGGGAAATGCATACCAAGCAAAGCGTTCCGCAACCTTCTTCTCCACCGGCCGGAAGCACGCGTGTGCGCCGCAACGCATGGAAGCAATAAATCATCACACCGGCAAGATTTGCTCGTGCATTAGTACCGACGCTACCTGGTGCTGCCTGCCTGGTCGGTAAAATAAAACCAACCTGCCCGGAACCGGAACACACTCATGCATGCACGATTGCACCTTCATCCGGTACGGTACGGGAGGGCGCACGTGCCATTAGTTCCAATTCGCTTATGTTGCTTTCACTGCGCGTTTCGGGTGGAATGGTGTTGCTCCTGTTGCGCCTGTTGATAAATCGCGTGCAATTTGGAAAGTTTTTTTGGTTTGAGTGGAAGAACAGGAAACAATTTTTGGAAGATAGTAGTTCACTGGAATACTTCATACAAAGAATTGTTATCATCACCGTCCTGAAAACATTTCATTCTCAGTAATGGTTTCAGTTTCAGCATCCTACCCATACGGCACGATACGGTATGAAGGACAAGCGATAATGGACAATTTAATTACTTTACTCCACTCCCCTGGGGCATGCGATTTCTGCTTTCGACGAATAGAAACGGATCACCTTTATGAACTTTGTACCCCGGTGATTCGTTGTTGCTTTCTATTCTACACACAACGATCGCTCAGAAGTCCAAGAAATCCTAAATGAAAAACATTCCTGACATTAGCGCCAGTTGTGTCTATCTTCCCTTACTATTGAAAGTGTACTTATGAACGATTTCTTTGTATATGAGTCAAGGGCAGGAGCAGGAGTGAGGAGCAAGGGGAGGAATCTTAAGTGAAATTTTCAAATATTTTTGAGCCAAACTATTCACACGATTCTTGAAGAAATCTGTTTCGTTCCCATGCGATGCGGGAATTTGGATAAATAATAACTTTGATAACACAGCAAAAGGTTTGATAAAACTTTCCACAAAACAAATGAATTAAAACTAATTTTTCTATGCTAAGTTATTTGCTTACAATTTATCCCGTTCTGCTCTAAAACTGTAAAACTTTGTGTTCAGTTTATTATATTTAATTTGCATTGCATCAACTAAACAAGATGAAAGTATCTTCTTATTCAAAATTAACAATTTATTCCCTAAACGAATGTAAATTGAGCGATACCTAGTTGCAATATCTATTACATCCATTTCGAAACGATCGTTACGGGTTTCATTAAAAAACACGAATTAATTTCATCCAAGAACAGCGAGTCCGCAATTAACGCGCCGACGATGCACACTGCCTATTAATAAAAGTTCGCGTGTTAATTTCACATTTTACGCATCACACGGTGACAAACTGTTCATCACGTTTTATTTAAAGCACCCAAGGACGCACCTGAATGAATAGGGTCAACTTGAGAGCACTCAAATTCCAGCCAACTCTGCCCATTAAAAATATTATGAACGGAGTAATACAACAAGGACCAATTTCATACTTCTCCTCATGCCCCCCGCCTCCCTCCCTCCCACCCCACACGCAATGCTAATTAATTGTATTTGATTGTTCGTACGTTTGCAGTGTTTTCGGTACTTCGGACAAATGAAAAACTCGGTCAAATAATTATCCATTTTTCCGCGCCGTTGCTCAGCTAGCCGGGTGTGCACGCAAGCGGTTCGAGTGGTCAAGCTTCCCGGTGGCGACGATCAAACCAGACACCACCACGATATTTTACATAAAATTCGCCATAATTCTTTCTCGCAGATCCAACTTGAACGCGGCGAGCAACCAGGTGGCAATTATGAGCGTGACCAGCAAATGGTTCCATTTGTGCGGTATTTTAATAATCCGAAATATGATCCAGAAATATTGCATGCACGTTTCGCGTCGTGCTTCAATAATCACTTCAAGCGGTTTGTGTGTTAATGACTTTCCTTACTTTTCGCGACACCGTACGCTGTTTTGCCGTGAAGCGAAATCCATACAAAATGGTCGGAATTGAGTGCGCGCAAAGCTCGTAACCAGAAGTTTGCGGTGGCTAATGTTTTTAATAGTTGCACGATTTGTTGGAACTTTTCTGTTTTTGTGGACCGTGCAAAAGCAAATCCTGATAATCCGATTATCACCGTGCTGCTGCTGCTGCTACAGCTGTAAAACAAAATCATAGCCCTGGTGATAGTGGTAGAAATGATGATTACTACGAACGCTGAAAGCGACTGGCGGGATAATGTAAATGATATTTTTTAGACTGCCACTTGCTATGGGATGGGATAAAGATTTTTTTTCACTGTATTTATCGAAACAAATGAAATGTTCATTACAGATTCAATCCAAGCAAAAAGGGATGATAAAAAGAGACGTTACGGTATTCAATTCATTTCCATACCGATGCTATTTTCTATAGTGATTTTATTCCGTACTTCTATTGGGCGTTTTCTTGCTGGTTTCTGCAATGCTGAGTTTATGTGTTTGTTCAAAAGATCATTTATTCAACAGGAAAGTATGAAATAAAAATCAACTAACATGGCGGCAACTAAACTACCGACAGTTTGAAAGGTCAGAATATAAAATATATAAATTCCACAGATTTTTTTAATCATCAAAAAATACATAGTGCTCACAAAATTGTAAACAATTTAAAAATAGCAAGAGATTATAAAAATCAACTATTTTAAGAAAACCTTTCTCTGGATAGCTCCTAAACATAAGTAGACGAATCAGAATCAATGTTAGATTTGTGGACCTACTAACATTGTTCTGAAGCATTGTATAAATACCACTTCTTGAATAAGGATTACAATTTTCAGCTGTCTAAAATTTACATGCTGATATAATATAATAAAATCAATAATAATATTGGTACTCACGTTTAGATTTCTTGCCATAACGCTACCGACCGTCGTGGCGTAACCCGTATCCTTTAGCATGTAATCTTCCGGTGTGTCGGCTTGTAGTGCCGTAATTACTGGCAGCGGAATCGGTGTCATCTGTGTGACCGTTTTTAGCAGAATGTTCTTTGCATAATCATACAATACAATCGCACCTGCCTCGAACCATCTGAAGAAGAACGAAAGTAGTGAAATCAAATTTTAATTAGTTGTTCTTTAGTTTTCCCACACAGAGGAACTTACTGATCCGGGAACAGCTCTACGATGAAGTTCTCAACTGCCACTACCGGTAAATGATCATCAACGCGCGGGTTTTCAGCTCTAATACTGTTGATGCGATGTTCCGCACCTTCCAGGCCCGCAGCGAAGCCAACTGGTTGGGCGGCAATACCAACCGCTTGTGCAGGTAACCCTCTGTATGGGAAGATAATTCAAAACAGGTTAGAGCAGCTTAGTTTTATAGTAGCTTAAAAAAAACTCACATGATAGTGGCTTTTCCAAATACTGTCTGAAATGCTTCCCGTACGGGTCGAACCTTGTCGTCCTTGTCCGAGGCCACAATTACCTCCGTATCACCACCGGAATCTGTTTTGAAAGAATGTTTAACATGTTTATAACTTCCCATTCTACGAAATTCAATAACAACTTACTGATATACTCTTTCATCTGTGGATCGAGGGTGGTGACGATCGTGTCAACGGAATTCTTCGCCTTTTCCGCCACCTTCTGCAGTATACCGCTCCCCGATACGGCACCTTTCATCCAGCCGAACAGAGCCGATCCACCTTGAGTGATCGGGCTTAAGGCAGCAGCCACCGGTTCCGGATTCAGCATCATGCTGGCAAAGTCACGACCCACCGTTTGGGGTGCTGGCTCAACAAAGTTTTCTTCTGCTTCATCCGTCACCGCTGATTCCATCACTTGCTCCGCACGCAACTGCGAGGTGTCCTTACTAGGCGGTATTGCGGGGCTGAACGTCGTCGGTATGAATGGCTCCGTTTCGTCCCTCTTCGCGGTGGCATCGTCAACCGGAGGAGCGTGGGGTTGGGTGGGGTTCTCCGATCCAGCAGTAGCAGCTGTTGCCACCGTGGCCGTGATGAAGCTAGGCAGTTCGGACGGTGGACTAACGTTCGATAGGATGTTACCCGTTTTCTTTTTGAGGTCACTCATTTTGATAATGATTCAACAGAAATCCACCCGTTCTAACAATGTGCGCAGCAACGAAACTCGGTAGAATAAAACGAGTGCACTAGCCGATTTTTGGCTACGTTTATTTTGCTCCCTTGTTTGTTTATATTTTGATGGGTAGCGGTATAACAGTCTTTTGGCGGCCGAACAATGTATGAACCTTGGGGAATTGTTTTCTTGTATTGTTTGTGATTCATGTTATGGTACGATAAAATTTCAAAACTATTTAATAAATGAATGCCTTCAATATTCAAACTTCACTTCAAAAGGCTTAGGTTGACCCTTAAATTCTTTTTCTAAACCATTTTGTTATACACATGTCTAACAGTGCTTCCGACTATGCCACCCCGGGGTTATAAACCGCTGCTGTTCGTGTTCTTCGCATGACATTCCTTGTTTTTGCTGACGACAAGTGTTCAAAAAAAGGCGAGAGAATTTCTTTAATCATCTCCGTATTTTTCGTGTAGAAAAGATAAGTGCAAGTAACGATTGCAATTTTTTGGAACGAGAAGTACGTTTCGTTCCTTTTTCCGTGCAAATAAAAACACTAATACACAGTGTATGCGGAAAGTGCACGGTGACAAAAGCTAGGGAAGCCGACAAGAAGCGTACAGTAGCGCGACTTTCTTCCTTTCCGAGAGCCATTGTTGTGAGGGCTAGTAGTAGGCACGACCGACGCCAAGAGACCAAGAGTAGTAGTAGTAGGCTAAAGAAATTAGCATAGGAACCAACAAAAATCTGTTCCATCTGAAGCATCATGGACACCAACGGTAGCATGGATAATGGAGAAACAGAGCAACACACCCAACACCATCAGCAGCAGCAGCCTGCCTTCGACAATGTTGATATCACATCGCCGGACGAAGAAAACGAAAACGATATCTTCGAGTCAGCGATTCAGGTTTGTTGCGCCCATTTCTCTTGCACTTTTTCTTATCAACTGGAGGCTTGCACTGGACAGCACGTCTCACGGAGACGGTCGAGCCGCATCCACTGCATCCGCTTTCTACGCGTGCCAGCGCATACCAATACCATTAAATTAAATTAAATTTGATTGAATTACGTTATATTAAGGGTGTTGTGCATTATAATTGGCAGCAGATAAGAGCTCTTGCCATTTGAAGAGGCGAGGCAAGCATCGATGGTTCAATGATTCATCCTCACTGGTGACGATGCTTTTGTGATATGTTTTGCCCCCTCCTCGTTCCGCGCATTCTGGTTTACTAACATAATGTGTAATGTGTTCTTTTAGTCAGATTTATGATAAGAAAGCTATCCTGAATGTGTGCGTTGGTGCACTCGCGTCAATGGGGCGTTTCGCGATCGCGATCGTTCATCCCTCGTCTCTGCATCGCCTTTTTTTCTTTTTTGGTTTTCGTCAGCAGGAACCATTATCGCCCGTACTGGAGGACGTACCGACGGACGAGGCCGGAGATACGTTTATCGAAATAGCTGTTGCCGACCCGCAGAAAGTAGGCGATGGAATGGGATCGTATTTGGCTTACAAGTACGTTGCGTTATAGTTAACCCGCTGAATCGTTTCACCCTATAAAGCGATATCTATCTTCTCTTTCCTCTGCCATTAGGGTGTCCACAAAGACGAACATAATAAAGTTTAAGAAACGCCAATTCTTCACGATGCGTCGGTTCAGCGATTTTCTTGGTCTGCACGATCTGCTCGTCAGCAAGTACCTGCGCATGGGTCGCATCATTCCACCGGCACCGGAAAAGAACATAATCGGCACGACGAAGGTGAAAATGGGTAGCCAACCGCAGTCCGAACCCGGTAACGGGGTTAACCTCGAGTGGATTGAAAATCGGCGTGCCTCACTCGAACGCTTCCTGAACCGTGTCGCCCAGCATCCGATCCTGTGTCTGGATACGGATTTCGTTAACTTTCTCGAAAGCGATCAGGAACTACCGCGAGCGGTCAACACGGCCGCACTCAGTGGAGCCGGTGTAATGCGGCTGTTCAACAAGGTCGGCGAAACGGTCAATAAGATCACGTACAAGATGGACGAAAACGATCCGTGGTTTAACGACAAGATCAACGAGGTCGAAACGATCGATGCACACATGCAGAAGCTGCACTCAGCGATCAAGGCACTGGTGTCACACCGGAAGGAGCTGGCTACCTTGACAGGAGGTGTTGCCAAGTCGGCGGCGCTGTTGAGCACGTGCGAGGAGCACACGGGCTTGTCGCAAGCTCTCTCCCAGCTGGCGGATGTGGAGGAGAAGGTGGAACTGTTGCGCTCGGAGCAGGCCAACTCGGATCTGTACATTCTGTCGGAGACAATCAAGGACTACATCGGACTTTTTGGTGCGATTAAGGACGTGTTTCACGAGCGCGTGAAGGTGTTCCAGAACTGGCAACACGCGCAGCTGCAGCTGACGAAAAAGCGCGAGAATAAAGCCAAACTGGAGCTCCAGGAACGGCGCGATAAGCTGGAGTTTGCACAGAAGGAGGTGGAGGAGGTAAGCATTCGGAAGGTTGAGTTGACGTTGACATCGAATTGACGAATTAACATGCAATAATGCACTAAAATGTTACGAAAGTGTGTACATTCTGATGAATGTTTCGCTAAGCATTATTAAGTAATTGATGTACGACTTGCACATAAATTCCTCAAACCCGCTTTACATTAACACTTCCCGTCGTTACAGTGGGAAGGCAAGGTGCAACGATGTCAGAAAGAGTTCGACGACATTTCCAGTGAAATTAAGAAAGAAATGGAGCGCTTCGAGTTGGCACGTGCCCGTGATTTCAAATCGACCATTATCAAGTACCTTGAGGACCAAATGGCGCACCAACAGCAGGTAGGTGAAAGCACAGCACGACGTGTGTCACCAGGCAGGTTTCCTAATTTTCCGTACATTGTTTGTCACATTTCTCGATCCGCTAGCAAATGCGATACTGGGAGACAATCGTACCGGTTGCCCGTGACATTGCATGAGAGGAACAGAACGCGCTTAACCCGCCCATCCTGTACGACAACCACAATGGCAACGACGATGACGACAAAGACCGCGCCCCGACGACTGACAAGCTGCGCCTCTCGATTAATTTAGTCGATTCCAATGCCAGGATATCGTAGAACGATATACTGTAGCGTTTGTGAATACGTCAAACTAGCACGATTGTTTCAGTGACGTGAACCTAAGATTTCCTTACTCGGCTCATTTATGCTTCTCTATCACTCTCTTATTATGCCCCCCCCCCTTATTAAAGAAGCTAGAAAAAAAACAAAAAATCAAGGGACATACATTTTTGTTGTCCACTTCAATAAGATAACAATGTATTCTCATTCTTTCGCGTATGCGCGCGCGAAATATCGACCAAAAGTGATGATGTGATGTGTAAATAATGATAGCGCATATTAACGGGGGCAGATCGTTTGAGGCAAAATCTTCTTCGCATCCAGTAATCGGGGACGGGGACCCTACTCCACGTGAGCAGTGGTACATTTAATGGCTTCACCGTGTTCGAGACGCTTCTACCGTTTCTAAAACATATCTTTCCAGAAAAGAACAGATTAAAGCGTGCATACTTTGTGTATTTGTTTGTTATAAACTCAATGTACATATATTCCTGCTCTGGAGGGTTTAGATAGTGATCAGTGCGTTTTTTTGCGGATAAATGTATGTTTTTGCGTGTGCTCGAACCCTTTTTTATTATAAAGCAGGAAAGGTGCAGCATTTTCCGTACACCAATCAAGTTGTTATACCAACAGAAACACACATCAAAACTCGAATTAGCTTACTCTATCCCAGCATTGTTTGTCCAGTTGATGAACACGTTTTGTGCGGATAAATGTTAATGATGATGTTATTGTTGTTTTTTTTTGTTCTTTTGAATGTTATGTTCTTCCTGTCCCAAAAATCAGCTATTATTGCTTCATTCTTTGTAGAACAAAAAGAAGACAACAAATGTTTAACTTCAACCCCCTCCTCTTTTCTCTCGGTAAGGTTTATCGTAAACGACATTAGGGGAAAGTATTATCTGAACACACGTTCGCAGAGCATTCGGCAATATAAGTGGGGGGCGCAAGCGTGTGTTTGCGTAAGAGGATTTGAAATCATGATAGATTATTGCAAAGCATTTTCCTTTCCTTCAACAAAGGATATTGTTAGATATTCATAGGATAGGATATTATCGGAACTAATATAAACTCTATACATAATACGCATCCCCCTCCCACTGGTCTCCCTGCTTGCTTTGTCGTTCTGTTATGCTAGACAAGCTAGAGAAGCTACATTTAAAACACAATGATAGGAAAAAAACGGAACGTAAGGTGGAATTGTAAGCACTCCGCGAAGTAAACGTTTGTAAAGAGTAAATGGGCGTAGTTCACTCCTATCTTGAATTATGAATTACACTTTCCAATTGCGTTCGATGATGCTGTGTGTGCTTAAATGTTACTACTAAGAGTTTGCGTGCTGCAGCCGTAACCGACACCGTCTTGTTCATTTAGGACGAAATAGCAGTCAAGCAGTGTTGTAACACTGTCGACAGGCAACGCCGAACGAATGTGCTTGATACAATCAATCTTCAACTCGGAAGCGAATCATTTAAGCGTAGCATAATAGTTATTAAATCTACAACAAGTCCTGCATTCCAGTTACACTGTACGTTGAGAGGTTTTTTTTCCACGCAAACTATTTACTTACTGTTCGAACCTCATTTTCGCAGCATTTACAGTAGCTCTGAAGATATTTTTTTCTTTTCTTGTATCGAGGCTCTACTAAATGTGTTGTCAACCCTATACGCGACAGTGTGCTTTTCACAACAATATGAAGAATGCCAATCGATAGGGAACATGTGATCTTGCGACGGTAAAATAGTTAAATATAAAGAACGGCTTCAACAAATGCTTCATCACGTATATAGCGCACGATTTTCAAACCCATTTCCTGTGTCGGTAGTTTCAATCTAACGTAGAGCAAACGTTCCAAGACGGGGAAAATTGAAGGAAGCTCATGGTTGCATTTTTGGCGCCTATCGTTTGTCTTGCACCGGCGCATCGTCGCTCTCTTTTCTCGCGTTGAATGGGGATGCTGACAAAAGAAGGGAAAAAAGGTAGAGCAGCACTTACGGCAAACCGATAAAGTGCGCTAACTCGTTTGTCCATGATAAAAAAGCGAAAAGAAGAAATGTCAAGAAAAAAAAACACGTAAGAACTGTTATAATTTAAAAATATATATATACACATATATATCTATATTCTATTACAAATGGTTCAGCTGAGTGTCTAGTAATTGCTTTCGAAAGAACGAACAAATGTTCAATGCAAGCTTCACTTAACTAATCCATCTACAGCAATGGTTTCTTACAGATGGTAGCAAAAAGCTCATTGCTCTATGGCCATCTCGAACTGGATCAAAATTATCAGATAGTTAGTGACCGATGCAGCGATCTGGAAACGAAAGCAACAAATAAGTGCGCGGCAAAGTGGAGCCTCACAATCGTCGAATCCCACCGAAAACAGAACAGTATAATCCAGTGTAAACATGTGACAGGCAGTAAATTCGATTGGCTGGTGCATAGTTTGGAGCGCAAACACTTCGATCTGTGAAAGAAGCAATGGAAAAAAGATGAAACCACAGCCGAGGTACAGATTGATGCAGTGTACGGTACGCTTTGCTTCAGCTTGTGATCCATCGGTGTCAGGTTCAATCGCAGCAGAAGCTTTTGCGTTTTTAGTGACTGAAACGAAGCAAATTAAAGGATTAAAGAATTAAAAAGCACCTTCTTCAACTGACCTGCTCCCGGACCATCTCACACGCCTCAACGATACAGTACACCTCAAAGTAGCACAGCAAACAGGTGAGCGCTTCATGGCCCAACCCAGCTAACGATAGACCACCCTTCGTCTGATAGTGCACGTACAGGATCTCGAAAAAGTGATAGAGCTTACAAGGTTGAGGGTTAGGTTGAGGTTAGTTTCGCCAACGACCCCTACTGTGGACTTGTTTTACCTGCGACACAATGAACGTAATGCACAGGAAATTGCACGACAACGCCATTCGCTGGTATAGTTCATGCGTCTTGTTGCAACATTGCACGATACGGTACCGCGCATCAGCCAGATAATTAAGCTTGCTCCGGATGTACACCGAGTGTTGCGTGCGCACGTATCCTTTCGTCCCATCGTCTGGCCCTTTCTGCAAGTGTTCCGCAAGCAGCTGCTTCATACGCTCGTTCAGTGCGTAGTGCAGATTCTGCAGAAACAGCATAACGGCGTAGTAGAGCGAAACGGAGCAGACAATCGTCACCTTCGGGTAGTAGAAGATGCAGAGCAGAAACATCTCATTGCTCACGTCATCATCGCCCGACTGGAAGATCTGCACGGTAGCCGTTACGAAGCTGCTGGCCACGATCAACTGGCTGATGAAGATTTTGCGCAAAATGCGTAACTTCATCCAGCGCTGATTGAGCTCGGTCGCATTGAACAGCTCCTCTTTCAGCCTCAAAATCTCCCGCATCAGGTCAGCGATTTCGTTGCGCTTGTGGTAGCGGCTGAGGGCGGACGAGAGGACCGTTTGCACCACCACCTGACCCTGGATGGCACTGATCGCTTTATTCACTAAGGTTGTCTCAAATCCCTGCCGGTAGCGTAGGTCGCTCATAAGAAACTGTGTGCTCTGGTAGGTGGCAATACAACCGACCGCCAGAAGCGCACTATAAACCACCAGAGCCATCGACACGCGCAGCTCCTTCTGCTTCCGGTCGTAGGTCAAAGTGATGTAGCCGAGCAGGCTAGCTACCAGGGTGCTTAGCTGCAGGAAAATATTAATCACTCGATCACTGATCGTTATCATCGCGACAAGAATACGGGGCGGAATAAGTGATCCGTTCCAGAAGCTGATACCGTTTATATACTTACGCCGAGCAAACGTGCTCTCGAACGACTTCATTATTCATATTGTTTAACTCGATGTTTGCTTAGGACATGCAATCTGATTAAGTGTACAAGCACGAAAATCAATACGTTTGTACAAATATTATTAATAACTCGAAACATGTACGAACTTTTCATCCAACCAATTCGGTTAATACGATTTTGATGATTTCCATTGAAACATATTCATATTATTAGAACTGTTACAGTTTAGCACTCGTGCCCTAAATTACTCATTTCGTTTCAATGTTATGCTATGTTGGGACCAATTTCGAAACATTTCCCCATCTTGCTCAAACACCACTTCAGGATAAATGTTTGGAACCGCCCGTTTTATCACATTCGCACCATTCATAACATGTAACGAGCATATTTTATTCAACTTATGATGGATAGCCTTAGGAACTTCTTTCCTATTTATCTATGCTACTGTTCAACTGGTGCTAGCAACAATTATTTCATTATTTAACCTCGAGACGACTCCAATGATGTTAATGATGCTACACAAAGCTTACGTACAACCATTGTTTTGCCTTCTAAATAAAACCCGATCGGATTCGTTTAAACAAGTTCAATACTAGAAGATGAATGATTCTGCATTGCTATAAGTGGTTTTAATTTCACCCGAGCACTACAGCATGACCCTGACAAGTAAGACACATGTATAGCGGATCTGAAAAAGTACTTGAAGTAGAAGTTCTGAAAACTTACCTCGTCCCGAATCTGCCCGCACGTTGATATAATCTTCATCAGCCACATCATATCCATCTTGGCCCATAAAAATTGAAGCACCAATATGACGAGAAATGACGCAGTAGTCGACGCTTGCAAACCCACCACTTCCGATATAAGAACGTAGCAAATGACGGTCGTATGTATAAAAACCATAAACAAATAAGACAACAGCGGGACGCCAAACAAATCGTTCATTGCTTTGGATGCGTTCCAAAGATGCTCGTACAGCTCCATCAAACCGTGTGGTTTGGTGTACAGTGTTTGGAGGCTTTTATCGTCCAATGGGACGTTGTTTGAGACCCTGTCTGCTGAACAGTGCAACAGTGCGTTGAACTTCGCCATTGCGATCTTTAAGTACTGGAAACAACCGTACATCACCAGCAATATCGATGCCTTGGTGAGAAAGGAAAGTAAAAGCCATGGTGTCATAATTACGTTTCGAACATTCCCCATTCCACCTGTCGTAAACACGGTGTACAGCACAATGGCGGTGTAGCAACACTCGTACACCAGACTAAACTTAAAGCATTGCCAGAACCAGTGGCGAAGTGGGAACGATTTCCTCACGAGCGGGCTGTTTTGTACCTTCAACAACAACGCGAACAGTTGCTGCACTTTTGCGCGGTACAGTAGAAGGTAACACGGTGGTATGACGAGCAGAACGAAATCGCCCATCTCCATGAAGATAGCCATGATGAACATCACACTGAACTCATTAAAGTCAAAAAAGTACAACGAAATGTAGCACGCAATCCGAACGGTTGGTCCAGCGATGGCAACGGCAAAGCAGTAGTAGAGTAGCACTGGGCTGACGTCCAGTTCAAGCGTGGAAACACGAAGTCTGAAGGGAACGACACCCAACAGGACCAGCTTCACGTAAAGTATCATCGCTAGCAGCCCTAACTGCGCCATCCTGCCAATCGACTGTCGGAATCACCCGGTAAGAAACAAACTAATGGTTCCATCGTTTGGAATGTAGCTGGAGTTCTTCGTTACGAACGGCAAGTCAATGGAAGCGGTTTATTATTGAGGGTTTTTTTTCCTATATCAACCAGGTGACAAATGCGTCCGTTGAATAATTCACACCGAAGTGCATTATTTAACTGTGTAAACAAACGAAAATTAGGGCGCCAAATTGATCGTTTTTCCTAATACAAGAGAATGAAACAACTTCCTCCTGGATGAGGTGTTTAGTAAGCGCTGAATGAATCTAGTTTTGCCCGTGTTCAAACATCAAGGATTTTTTTAGATTATGACTATGCGCTGCAAGACTGTTTCATACTGCAAATATAAATACAAAAAAAAATCCTCAACTCAGCCACAAACCAGAAGAACATATAAAAAATACCAACAAGTCCATCCAAATATCATAAATCTATCTCGAAAACCTACTTCAATCAAAAAGATTTGTTTGCCGCACACAACCGCATCCACAAAGCGCCAAGCGCCTTCATCGTCCTTCACGTTTTCGGCGACTGGTGGGGCGTTATCATCCCGATAATTAAAACACAGCTCCAGTTTCTTTAAAACCATTTTCTTTCCCCCCCCCCCATTACGTTGCTCCTTTAAGTTTCGTTATCCGAGAATTTTTCCTCACCCGTACGGCTAACGACCCCAATTTGGTTTGGCACCGTGGCGACCGTGGGCCGGAACGAACCGTTGCTACATTGTTGCACGTTACTCCGCACGGGCTGGTGATGCTGAAAATCTCAATTAAAGCCCCACCGCACAGATCGATTTCAATTATCCGCACTAATGAAGCCAACCAAGTTTTGCATCAACAAACCATGGGGGCAAACACAATTTAAAAAAAACGGAAAGAATGGTGTTGAAAAAAAGTATGCGATAAAGCTTTT
>JXXA01001438.1:0-30952 GCA_000956255.1 Anopheles punctulatus | reverse complement strand
AAAAACGTACGCCAAATAAGCACTCGATGACACATGATAAAATGGACGTCTTCGAGCAGTGAATCGTCCCTTCAAAGATTCCCGTTTTTCTAGCTCCCTGACCCCATGGTGCTCTCCGCAGCGGACGTACGTCGGCCACACGTCATGGCGGGCTAATTACTTCCGACATCTTGACAAGGTGTGAGAGCAAAAAATTCTACACGATCGTAGCAAACTATGCATAGGATAAGGATTGTGATCAGAAAAAGCGTGTAGCACAAGGTGAGACACTTTAAAAAAATAATCTATTTCTCTTTTTTAGCACATTAAATTGAACACTGATAAGAAATCGGGCCCATCACGTCGGATGATTGATGCTGGAAGCGATGGCGCCCTGCGGTCACGAACATGTGCAGTGAAATTCACGCTTGTGCGAAAGTCTCGCCCCTGTTTGCTTATCATTAATCGGTGTTGTGGCGGGAAAGGTTCTGCTTCGTGCAGCTACTGCAGCAGCCCGTGGACGAGGCCACTGGGAAGCGATAAGACGATCGGTTCCGCGGGGTTTCAACTTGGCGCACGAGATTCTGGGATGCAGTTCGAAACCGATGCACTCTACAAACGGGGTCCGTTGTATTTTATTTATAGCCGACTGCACGGGTGAGCTGGCTGGAGAGGATGATTAATCGCAGACGCTAAGAATAGTTATCGTGCTGCTGACCAAAGCGGAGGACTTAGTACGAATAAAGTGTAACGATCTTTTTGATCCATAATCACAGACATAATTTTTTTTGTCACTTTTTACTCCCATAGCAGCTGTGTATCGCAAACTTTACAGCACTAAAAACGTGTACAAACTCGCGTTCGATTTGAAACGTAAATAAATTGGAACTGCTCGCCCTTAGCAGTCGGGTCGGGTTGTTTACAGTGCAGAGTGCCACCGGGCAAGCCTGGCGGAGTTCGCGGTGAATTGTTTTCAAAACACTGTTGTTCAACGTTGTGTAGTATATTTGATACGTTCTTGAAATGCTACATTTAATCAGTCGTCGCACCGAACGGGCAGGTTCAATGGCAATACTTTGTACATTTCGGCTCCTTAGAATGTCCTTCGCCGCTGTCCTTCTGCCACTGATTGGCGAAACACACCACCATGCATTAACTTGTGTGTCCAGGTTGACTGCTTTTGCTGGCAGTTACGCCTGAGAACCCTCAAACATGGCGGTACCGAAGTGTTTTGTTCGAGCGAAGTAGGAAATAGAATGGTTTCAATTTCCTCAAATCACAAAGTTGCAACATTCGTGTATGCGTGGCGTTGAAGATTGAGGAAGAAGCATCGCATCGCCATGAGTCGACATGTTTGAAAAGCGATCTTGCGCGATTTGAAAAGGCAACAAACAAAAAAAAACGCCCCAACGCAAGAACACTCCTTCCGCCAAGGCGGGGAGATAATTATTCATCATTTGTAGTTTGTTTTTTTTTGTCTTCTGGGTACGGTGTGCCTGGGGATGGGGCGATGATGATGCCGATTGAAAACTGAAACCTCACTCACGTCGCACAAACGCGTCCGTTTCCGAACGGTGGTGAAGTTGCACAATCTGAACGTTCGATTTGCGGGCATAGAAAATCCGTACTTTCATATTAAATCGCACCCGCCTGCACGAACGGTCATCATTTTCCTCTTCGCCATCTGTCACTTGGATACAATTACTCGCTTCCCCTCCCGCTTCCCGCCCCATCCACCGGCCGTTTTGATTGACGTTTCGTCGTGGACTACTTTGTGAGTCGTGAAAAGTAGCTAGATCGTCGCTTTCTAGCCACCGATAGAAGGGCGTTTTGGACGGACGAAAAGTTATTATTTCTCCAACACGGTGGGATTTTAGTATCCACTCTCGGCACCGTTTGGCGCACTTGGCGCACCGTTTGACTTGAAAACCAGTGCACTCGCTACCCGCCAGTGGTGCTACCGCGATCATGTTTCGGACACTTAAAAAGTAAGGAAATCTTGGACCTGGTTACCGAGAGGTGTGCCGCGTGAGGCCGCGCCTTCTCACCGACCACCGCGTTGGTGATGACCGCGCCGCACGATCACTGTTGGCACGCACGTTGCGAACGAAACGAAAATGAAGAGGTTTTGCGCTAAAGATACACAACACCCCGTGCCACCACGGGGAGGTCTGGCAAAATGCGATACGTGATCGGGTGCGTCGGAAGAGAAAGGAGGAACTAGCCGGTCCTATCTGGTATGCCGCGGGTGAAGGTTCCTACCGATTTAGCTTAGCGCGCTGCCAGCGCTGCCACGGCATGGAGATTTGATTTAAGCGTACCAAACTATTCCTCTCCGTCTTCCCTTCCCCCTTCTCTATCCTCGAAGACCTTGGGGAGTGGTAACAAAAAAAAAACAAAACGAGCGGGAAACTCGGTGTAGCGTTGCCTGGCTAAACAAGTGAAAACTTCGTTCCAATACCGATGGGGCGGGAGGCTTGAGGATCGACGGAGCCGGGCGGAGATGAGCGAATAGCAGAAAGTAAAGTCAGAAGTAGTAACCAAAACAGAATCCAAAACAGGAAAGAGAAATTGATAGGTGGCACGAGAGCGAGAGTGAAACGGACCGATACACACCGAAGCAAGAAGATGGTAGTAAAAGGAAGAGCAGCCGTGCGCAGGTGAAAATGAAAGAGAAACATCAAGCAAGCGGCGGATTGACAGAGAGAAGTGCAAATAACAACAGATAAATGATCGGTAAAGTAAACGAACGAACTAGCGAGTGACGACTACGGGCGCAGCGTCCAACGAACGAGCCGAAGTCGGTTAATCCGCGCAGGTAAATTGTGTGGTTGCATCAACAACATGGACGTGTGTGTGACACGAGTGCGCGCGGAGTAATTGGAGCAAACGTGTGGTCACCAGAAAGCTCTGCGGCCGTGGAAAACTTTCAACACACTGCTGCTCGTGTGCCTAAGCCCGTATAAAATACACTTCGACACTTCCCTGCACGGGGGGAACCAACTTCACTGGCTGAGAGATTGATGTTGGGTTAACTATTCACAATTTTTTAGTATATATATTTTTTCATTGAAACTGTAACCTTCACCACACACACACACACACACACACTCGCTCGCACACTTATTTGACTAAAAGCTAAATTGGCCGCCGGGTTCGACGGAAAACGATCGACACACTGGTGTCGATCGGATGTGCATGGACGTATTATTATGCGCACGCATCACCCTCGGCAACCGCCATCGGACCCAACGGTGCGGAAAAATCGGCTGCGTCCCAAAAACGGATGCCAAAAAAAAAACAAAGCTTCGAAAACCAACCACACACGCGAACTCCACTGGGACTCCACACGTACGGCACAGCACGCAGCACAAATACAGTGGCACGTGTTGATTGTTTTTGGTGCGTTTCTTTTCGACGTGGGTTCGTTGCTTTTTTCTTTTTTTTCTACTCGCTATTCCTCTTCACGCACCGCACACTAACCAGTCGACATCACGTCCACACGAGCGACGAAGGCGAACATCGGACGGAACGAGAAACACAACCGCGTACGAACAGCAGACGCGCCGGAATGACGATCGAGCAAGGTGTGCACTCAAGCCGTGTCTTGACACACCATGAACCGTCCTCGCTTAAGCCGGCTTAGGTACTAAATACTGCGCGGAGAGCGAAAGCACGAACCGAGCGACGCGAGCGAGAGCATGGCCGATCGGAACTTGATCGGCGGCGCGATCGGCCAGCACGTGAAATCTCTGTAAATATAATGTGAGCACCAAGAGCGGACGATGGCAAAAGAATCGATGCGGTGAGCGTTCGACTTTGGCTTGGTATCCCTTAATATGCCAATAATAGCTTTCAATAATCGAAGCGTTGATATTTGTTTTTTTTTCATTTTTATGTCACTTTGGATTTTCTGCACCGTGTTGACCCGTGCATATTCTCAGATTGATCATTTAATGGGCGCCTTGCTTTCACATGTAGATGATCGATTTGATCATAAATTGCACGAAGAAAGCTCCCTCGTAAAGAACGATCGACCGAACGATTTGTTCTTGTGTTGTTCCGGTTTCGCGTGTGACTATCACATAACTTCCTCTCTCTGTTGCGATCGGAGCGAAAAGTGAACAAAAAGAAAAACTATGCTTTACAAAACCGTCCGCAGCAAACGGAGCGGAAAATGGAGCAACAAAAAAAATCATCTGATCTGGTTCGCGGGAGCGCGCTTTTGGTGCCAGAAATCTGTTGGACGGAAACGGGCTTACGATTTGGCGCGTTGAGATGAAATGCTGCCTTGCCGTTGCTATTGAAGTTTCCCGCAAACTGCACAATCCTTGGGTTAAATGTCAAACCCTTCAAGAGAAGAGCATTTCAAACATCATCACGCATCATCTCCACACTGGGGTCACTGGGCAACTGTTCGGTGCCCCATTCCAAACGACCTTCGGTGAAGGTCCGATCTTCCGAGACCGACTCGCCTGCAAGACTGGTTTGTCGTTGTGGTCACTTTCCCACCGTTTATCGCCGCATGGTTCCGTCCTCGCCTCCTCCCCTTCCCCCTCTCCCTCTCTCCCCAAAACAACATATAAACAAACGGCTGCATCTCGCTTTCGTTTACGGCCGTTGGGGATGCTCAGAACCGGTTCTGCAGCTTGTTCCATCGTGTCGTCCCATCGAAGGGAAAACAAAATCATCAGCACCACTGCCTTCGATCCGTGCGTGATCATGTGATCGATTTCGTGTCGCTTTATTACTGTAATCCCGGTGCATCCCGCGTAGGAGCGTGTGTGCTAAGTTAGACATTTAATAAGGGCCCATTATGGGTTCCGTCACTCGTTTCGTTCGTATCGAAACGAAAACATGCCTGCCGGCTGTAGGCATGCGATGACTTACCATTTAAAGCACACGTTCTGACGGGACAGCTGGAGAGCGTCCTAAGATGCATGCGAAGTCCAAGTGATTTCGAAAGATCTAACGAGCCGAAACATCTCCTTTTGAAAATAACAGGGCTCATGTTTGATGAGCATGAACTGGCATGAAATCCTCAACTGCAAATCACGAGTCGCGGTGACGAACGTGATTTGGAGCTTTTTACTTCCCCCGGGTTAATGTAAGCTGGAACGGAGCAAAGGTGATATCCAAAGGGGAATGATCAGCAATTTTAATCACACGTTTGTGTTAGGTTTTAGGCTAGGTTAATACATCCTATTCCAGGGATTAGGTCCACAAACCTACCAATTAAAATTTCCCAAACCATTAAAAAAAAAAACCCGCGGCCCCCTGAATTGTGAAGCAATAGATGGATCGAAAAAATAGAAATGCTGAATTCCTTTTATTGGTACAACTTGCTTACAATTTTTGCAGTTCCTCCATCACGATCACTCACTCAAGTGATGATTGGTTGATGAAGCGTCACTGCGCTACGTACAGTTTGCGATGACTATTGCCAAGGTTCCAGCCGATGCGGCACGTGTAGCTCATGGTTTGACAAATCCAACTACAAACACGATAGTCACCACCAGCATCATGATGCGGCTCAGCATGCACGTTGCCTCGTCCCAACGCACACTTTTTTGTTCCTGAAAAATAAAATGGCCGGTTACAACGGTGTAAAAGATGGCAAGCAGAGTCCCCGGCACGGGAGCTTACACTGTGCTGTTCCATGACGAACGCAAAGCGTAGGACCGGAAAGCTGATCAAACGACCAATCCAGGATCGGGTGGGCATGCAGACACGCGTTCGTTTCAACCACAGATCAATCACGAACAGGATCGACGAGATGGCGTAAAACACAAGCGACCACTGGAAGAAGCTGTCTACAAATCAAGCAGGGAAGATAGAAATGTCAGTAAGAAAAAATGTTCCCCCGCTGGTGGGACTCAATGGCGTACATATTTTTGGCACTCCCGATCGCGGCACGATCACGGAAAGGCTTAAGAATGAGTTAAGCAGCACGATCAGACCCAGCGAGTTCAGCAGCAGTCGCGGTCGGCCATCGGTGAGAAAGGAGATCGAGATCAGCAGGTTGGCCACTGGAATGCGAAGGGAAGTTAGGTTTATCTCGGTTTACCACACGCTTTGCAGATCTCGGTAGCTCACCGAAGTACGCCGGATAGATCGAAACGGAATGTATTTCACTCTTCCGGTCCATGGCGATGTGAAGATCGAGCGCCGGCAGCACCCCGTACGGCGTGTCCATCGACTGATACTCACGAATGGCGATGCTCCTTAGGGACCATTCCGATTGTTCGAATTCCGTTTCATATTTCTGCGTATCACACGGAGGATGGTTATTAGTGATGGCATCCTGTGCATTCGCGTGCAGAGCTCTCTTCCCCACCGCCCCATCCTCGCCGGGCCATACTTACCACCTTCGACTTGGCGAGCCGAATGGGTACGTTTCGCTCGTGACCCGCCGCCAGTAGGCGTAGCTGACAGTTGTTGGTGTCGTAGGGCCACCGGTAGCTGTCCGGCAGGGTGCAAAAGTTGACCCACGCAAACTCATCGATCTCCGCTACCACCGTACCGTCCATGGTGATGTAGCAGAGCGTGTACGCACCGGAGAACAGGCTCACCGACTCGAAGTTTGGCGTCCAGACGAGATGGCAGACGTCTCCGAGCATAACCGTTTCATCGTACTCGGAAGCATTCCAGCGGTAGCGTATATCGGTCCAGGAAAAGCGTATCACACCGCTCAACTCTACCAGATTGGTTGACTGATCGTAAACGAACCCTTGCAGGTACAAATGGGTAATGTTAACGCCTGCAAAGTTTGCCGGTGGATCGTGCAGCATGGGAGCAGTCAGAAACCTCTCGCGCAAACGCTGCTTGCCATCGAATTCCTGTTCCAGCTCGTTGCCGTCGATCGTTTGGGTTTCGTTCGTTCCATTCGCTGGTGGTGGACAGTCGTAGAACCACTTTGCCAGTGCCGTGTCCCACGTGGTGAAGCTGACGTACCTTAGCTGGGTAACATTTATTTTTGACGTACTCGCTTCCAGGAACGGTTCTTCGGTTAAGTTTCCGACGTACAAATGTATCTGTCCTGTGGTGTAGATGCGTACACGCACCGGTAGTGGATCGATCGGTGACATTACGTTCGGGCTTGACTTTATCCTTAAACTTTTTCCTCTTTGCCCGTCGCGAATCTGCGAGAAGGTGTTTCCGCCCGCTCCGAGCACTGAGATGAAACGTGATAATATCGCATTAACCTTCGCAGAGCTTTGTTTTCCGACAAGTCGGCCGCTCACCTATTTCCACTCCAGATGTTTTATTCTGTTCGCTAAATAGGATGTGTCCATCACGAGCGCCCATCACATACAGCAGCAGATCGACATGTAGGTCGGGGTCGGTCACATTGTGGTGATCCAGTTCGTGTAGCTTGAAGAAGGCTTGATACTTGTACCCATTGATAGCATTGTACTGCTTGCATTTGTGCAGTTCTAGTACATGATAAGCGTTCAGATTAGCTGCGATCGCCTCCGCAGATGTTTACGGACGTGGTCGAATTTATAACTTACCATCAAAACTCACATTGTATCGAGTGTTGGCGTGGCACCCGATAACTAACGCCAGCGTCAAAACGGCACCCAAAAAAATTCGGGCATTGCAACAATTCATCTCAGCAAATGGGAATGACGAGCGAGCTTCTACAGATGCACAACGTGGAACCACGGAACAACTCTTTCAAACTTCACTGTACTGAAGAAAATATGGGCTATAACAACAAACCAGCAACAGCTGGTGCGTGCGAAGGTTTTATACTAACTGTTCGTGCCGCAGTTCTAGAATGCCAAGCACACCCTCACGCTTATAAGTTTGTGGCTTCTGATTTGTGATAAGAACACTGGTTCGGATCGCTCAGCAACCGACATGCTGAGATGAAGAGTAATAGCGGAGCAAAAAAAGCACGAGAAAAACACCCTAAACGCATAAGGCAAGCAGCATATGCGCATCGGCACACATCGTTCCATGGATGGTGCATTCGTTAAGAATCCTGCGTAAAGCTTACTCTGGCCGTAAAGGTGTTGAGACGTATAACGCAGCGATAGCGATTTGTTCGACTACTCGACGCTCAATTTGGGGTAATCTGCTTATGTTCGTGCAGAAGGTTCGGTATCGGTACCTATTGAGAGCAGTGTGCTGTTTGCATTTTTGCAGCTGGTGTTTGTGATAAATATAAGCCACATAAGCCGAGAAGCTGAGTTTATTACTCACCATCAATTCCCGACGTCACTACCACAGAATTGGTACCAAGTGTTGGCGTGGCAATCATCAGAGCCGTTTCATTTGGCCATTAGGTCACCGTGCAGCAAGAGCAAAGGAACGTATTCGTATACTATGAAGGCATAATGAAATAGAACCCAATCAAAATCGACCAGATAGGTCGTTTATCGATAATTGCAACCAATTCTTCAATTCTTTCTTTTATTTATAAAACCACAAAATAACAGTTTACATAACAGTGCATAATTTAATGAGCATTCAAACGGAGAATCAAGATGTTGAAGCATATCTGGAGCTGATATCTCACTGCGTCAAATAGTCCATGAAGAATGGAGTATCCTACGGTGCGTAGGGAATGATAGGGACATCGTAAGGCATCGGGAACTGGGGGTGTTTCTTATTCGACTCCATGGGGAAGAAGTTTTCATCCAACTGTGAACGAGGTTCAATTGAATCGAATTGAACGTGATTTGCAATGATTTCCCCACTAAGCACTCTATCTTACCATGATCCGCGGCAAAAACAGTACACCCGCCTCGTAGCTATTGATCCGCAGTGGCTTTTCGAAACGCCCCGTCTTGTTGAACACACCCCAGGCCGATTTGGAAAGGTTCGCCGACGTAAGCAGAAACCAGTACAGCCCTCGGTGCGACCAGCGACAGTACGTTTTGATGTGCGGCATCGCCTTGTTGCGGTGGCGCGTTAGGCTGCACCACTGATGGAGATACGCCTTGAGCCACTCCTGCTTCACGTGCGTACTTTTCCCGTACGGTAGGCAACCGCCTCCGAGCATACCGTCGTGGCTTTGGCGCACGTTCGAGAAGCTCGGATAGATCATGCGAAAACCAGGCATTCGGCGTATGCCAACCGGGGCACTGTCTTTCCGAAAGCTGGCCATGATTTCGCCCAACACCCAGGACTCTGGCGATGGGCCAAGGCTACCGATACTCGAGCTTTGCGCCACCAGCGGACAGGAGTCGTCGATGGGGGCGGCATGCTGTGATAGCAAGTGACCCAACCGGGGATGTCCCCACAGTGGCCCTTTCGGAGTGTTTACGTGACCACCGGGAACGGATGCGACAAGAAATACTCTGAAACGAAGTAAAATAGCTGTTAGAATGTTTGCTTTGTACGAATACGACTGAACATACTTTACGTCGGAAAAATCCGTTTTTCTTATCCGTGCCATCCATGGTTGTAGCTGGGGTAGCTTATAAGCATCCAGGTACGTCAGCAGACTACCACGAAAATCTGTCACACTTTCACCGTACATCGTGTCCGAACCTTCCGGCACGGCCGGCAACCTCGGACTCACCCATAACCCTTGAGTACGATTGTGCCAATCATCCTCGTACAGGTTGGCCGTGGAAATGACGACCCGCATCGAACCGTCCCGATACCCGTACAGGCCCATCTTCGTGTGGTGCACCCCGAACGGTGTCTTTATGTCCACCTTTACGGCCGTCACATTCGGTTTCTTCTTCGAAACTATCCGCAGTTCGGGCGTTTCATCTCCGTACAGGATAAGCAGTGGAACATTTTCGTAACCCGCGAAGAAATAATGACCTAGCAGCCAACCGATGTCAACCATAAAGTTCATCTGCACTGAACATTCCAGCTCACCCAGACTCGTATCGAGCAGCTCCTGAAATGTGATCGACAGTGGTTCCGCGTGCGTCGGCTTCGAGTCTGTGATGGTGGTGAGGAAAAAGTTGTACGGTGCTGCTGACGCCAGTTTCTCTGCCATACGGCCCCGGGGAGCTACGACCGGGAAGTACGCATTGATGTCCCGTGGGATCGCTTGCTTCAAAGAGATCCCACTGCTATCGGGGGCTGTAGTGGTATATTTTTCCGAGGTTGCTGATGCTGATTGGTTCGCTGTTTGAGCTGAAGCCTGCATTTTAGCACGCCGCTCTGCAAACAGACTTTCGATGGCTTTTTTATTCTCCAATGCCGAACTGGAAGGTTTGGGTTCACTTTTAGCACCACTTGCACTCGGCGAATTCGGTACGGCGGATGACGATGGAACCTGTTGCGTTGGTGGCGATTCGATTTTGGGTTTCTTTTCAGGATTTTTAGAATCGCAGGATAGATGAGGAAACAGGGAGGACACAATTTTCAACTGCTCCGAAAACACACTTTTGTTGACTTTCACATCGTCGGGAATTTCCACCATGCACATCGAGGCAGCCTTAGCGAGTAGCTTCTCGACTGAAACGTTAGCGAACAAAAAGTAGGTTTGCTATACCGGCCTGCCATTTTATGCGATACAATCAGCACAACTTACGGTGAGGATGTGAATATTCGCGAAAATGGATCGGATTCACACGGTAGCAATCGCCTCCGTACTGGCATTCTTTCGTCGGTGCTGAAAGGGAATGGAAGATGTTCGGTGAGAAAACACATTTTTCACGCACTGCAGCATTTTCACTGTCTAATTACCATTGGATATCATTTTTCTTTTGATATTTTCCATAAAAAACAAGCTGCCTGCAAGCGAAACACGGGAAGACGGTTTTTTTCGGTATTGGCGTGCTTGCTACAGTGATGCCAGTAAAAGCTACATGCTGTCAAAACAATGTCATTTGTGGCGCCGAATTTAAATACAAAAAAACAGCTGATCGGAATACCGCCGTATTGGTACCCGCTGATAAAAGAAAAAAATAGAGAATGATCTTATTTTGAATTCTTTCGTTTACTTTGTATTCTACACGTGCTCAAATTGGATCTGGTAATGTACCATCCCTATAGCGCGTCCAGTACTCTTGTAGACGATTCAACCACAGCCTCCAGTACCGGCGCATTTCTACACCATTCAGCGTATGCACATCGGCCGGTTTGCCATTAGTGTAAGCCACAAATATTGCTCCACTCTCTATCCGAGTATCACGCAGTGTTTCATTGGCCTGTAGTGCACCCAAGTACGCACACAGCTGGATCGGGGCATCGTAGGTAGCTGCAACGGTTGCTTTGGCATTGTCGGATGTTTTCCATTCAATCACGTGGTATTTCCCTCTGCGATAAAATAGAGCATTAATTTAGACCCTACAAAGGCCCAATACATAACATCCACTGATTTAAACCTACTTGATTGAGGTAATACAATCTACCACCCCATTGTAATGCAGGTAAGGATGGTACAGCTTCTGTTCGATGAACTTCGCTGGTCGCTCAACGTGTTCTAGCGCACCTTGAATGCTTTTCCAAAGCACTCCCGTTTTTTCAATCACATTGGCGGCAGGATCGTTTCCAGATAGCCATGTCTCGAGTGTCGAGTGCAGCGTACTACCGCGGGCAAAAATTTCCTTCTGCAGCTGCTGAAATCCTTCCTCACCCAATTCAGCAATTTTTGACGACTTCCAGCGCAGCAATGCTTGCCGAGAAGCGTCCGGCATCGTTGCCGCAAGCACTCGGTTAACCGATAATGATTTGTACTCGTCACATTCGTTTTGTTCGTGACGCATCCAATTTCGCTCGAAAATTCCATCACCACTCGGAAGAAGGGGAAACTTTGTGATGCTATGCAATTCCTGCTCACTAAACGGGGTTGGTAATCCAGCCGGAGCGGGTTCCGGACCGACGGGTTTGTTATCGGTCATTCGTGATACAGTACGACCCTGCCAGTACATCTCGGACGAGTATTCGGTTTCCACAGCTGGCGTCTTTGCCATTGCTTTCATGTCTGCTGCAACTTTGCGCTTCGTTTTAGCCGGCTTCACAACGGCTCCGAATAGGGCTTTATTTTCGTAGTTCAATCGCTTTATCACATCCGCTTTCGAAAGCTTTAGGTTTCCTCCTTTAGCGGCAGTACTGAAAACACGAACGGATAGAAAATTGAACATGATTTTACATGAAATAAAGTAAATGTTACGAAATAAGCTAAGAGAGCAACAGGCAACAATTTGTTTGTAAACAAAGCCCATAGACAATGATGTAGCAGCGTACACACAACACAGCAGGAAAAAAGGTATTATTACACTGTGCTCAATTTGTCCACGATCACCGCTGTACCGTACCACCGTGAAAGTCAAATGTCAAAATTGCGCAAAGTAGAAAAAAACAAACTCCAACAAAATACACGAAGCCGTAGAACAAACACCCAAAAAATATCATCACGCAAGTTTGCGTGAGTAAAAGAGTGAAATTATTTAAATAAAATGAATCTTTTATCCGCAATCAAATCCCAAGCGTACGCGTGACAAAGCCAGCATTCAGGAACGCAGTGAAAGTGCACAGTTTTCCCTCGTTGAACGACAGTGAAAGCGCGCGTTTAGTCTAGCCGTTTCGTTTGGCCAAACTAGCGAATGTGAAGATGAATAGCTCCAACCATGATTCCATCATTATCCGTACGGTGACACAAAAGTTCCGCGAGGGCGAATCCGTTCTGGCTGTATCCTTTTATAAAACAAGCATATTTCACGTTGGTTAAATGTTTCCTGTGGCGTTGGGCTGATCTTAAAATGAGTTACGCTGTACTGCGAGGAAGTAATCTTCTAGTTCTGCTGAGTGTACGTGTGATTTTGGTGTTTCAGTAACAATATACGATAAGCAATGGTCCCCGTAGCAAAAACGCATGCTCTGTTTCGTCTCGTACGATTGTGCTATTGGTGCTGTCTGGACGAGGCAATGCTGGTGGTTCATTAACGAGCAAAAAAAGATCAAATTCTTGCAAAAGAAAACGGGCATGACGAAGACATTTCGCTTTCGCCTACCGACTGCAATTCGTTCATTGATGGTTTGTTTACAATTGGCAAACGATAAGAAAGCTGGACGGTAGCGAAGAAGTTTCGTATGTGGAGGGTGTTGTCTGAAGGGCGAGGTTAAACCATGCGAAATGAAAGGGAAATCGGCAGGCAGAGTTTGTTTTTTTTTTTCGCAACCACCATCAAGCATTATAAGCATCGAACGCGTTGCCTTGGTGATCATTTGAACGCTTATTATTACTGGCATTACTCACAAGAGACCCATGCCAAACGGATACGGGTCATGATGACGCACGGTCCTCAGCAAACACATGTTTACTTTACCGGGTCAACGCTGTTGCGAGGGGCCTAAAGGATGTACAAGTAAAATATGTAAAAAACACGCATAACATCAGCATGTTTGGCAAATGTTGGGTTTTAGTATATTTTCCTTGACCGGTTGATCAAACAACGTACGATTTAAGATATTAGCAGCGTACCAGATCGTTGGTAACAATTTCCAGAACCGTCTGCTCGTAACGGTCAGCTCCAGCGAGACGGGAGCTCTGGTTTCGTTTTCCGTTTCGCGCGATCCACCGGAAAGCATATCCGACCTAACGATCGTAGCCGTCTACCCGATAAATGATTCATTTCAGGTTAACACGGGTAAGTATGGCAAATGGGGTTCATTCACAGGCTTTAATGTGTGCTAAAATCGGGCCTAATGTTTCACAGAGTCTAGTTTTGGTTCCGTGTCCAGTCATCAGTTTACCGTGTACTCGGAGAACCAACAGACGACGTACTACTACCATGCCACCGATGAAATAAGCATCGCAAAGGAACACTTTTTAAGTAGTGTACGAAATTTGAAGGCATCATACGGCACGGGTCTTTCGGTAAGCTCGCCGGACGCTTTCGACTGGCTGCGATACTACAAGCCAGCGGATGACCGAACCGGCCTGTTGGCGATCGATCGGAGCGTGGCGGATGGTAGCCAGGCACCAAAAACGCGTGATGCAAAGTTTCGCGAAGAGCTGGAACGAAGGCGACATGAGTACACGGTCTACGAACCGTATCACATCTACACGGCCACCTGGAACGTGAACGGGCAGACGTCGGAGATGATCGAACTGCCGGAGTGGCTGGCCACGACCGACAGTCCGCCCGACATCTACGCGGTGGGCTTTCAGGAGATCGAATGGACCCCGGAGAAGATTCTCATGAACGAAACAAAGATCGATCGCACCTGGGTGTAAGTAGAACGCAAAAAATGCCTCAATGTTTTTTTTTTTAATGGCGATTCTTTCCTTTCAGCGATAAGGTGATGAGCGGACTGCACAAGGGAGCCATCTACACCGAGCTTGCATCGGTCCGCTTGGTTGGTATGATGCTAACCGTGGCGGTTAAAAGTACGATCTATCCGAAGATAACCGATTGCCTCACATCAGCCGTCGGTACCGGGACGCTGAAATGGGTGAGCTCAGTGCGCGTCGTTTGCGCGTCATGATTGTGTTTGGTAGTAATCTACTTACACCTTTTCCCGGTACAGGGCAATAAAGGGGGCGTCGGGGTGAGCTTCCAACTGAACGAGGCACTGTTCTGCTTCGTCAATACGCACCTGGCCGCGCACACGCAGGAGGTAGAGCGGCGGAATGACGATCATGACGACATCATACGCCGTATGTCGTTCGATAATGGGTTCCGAATGCGTTCGATCGATGAGCATCAGTAAGTGGGTGGAAGGGGGGCGTTTTATCTTTATGTATTTAATCATTTAAAGGAGACGATAAGATGGTTCGACGTATATCTGAGCCGCTTTGGTTGTGCGTTTATTTTGACCCAGTTTCTTATCGACGCAAAAATTGTTGATGAAGTTTGAATTCACGTTTTAATTGTCTCAATAAGGTACTTTGAGATTTTTTTATGTTAGATTCCTGTTTGAAAAAGTTTTAGTTTCAAAGAATCAAGTTCAATTTACACTCCCTTGTCTTTTCTAGCCATCTTTGCCACGATCAAGTATGCAATGACTTTTTTCAGATTTTTTTTCAATAAATGTGTTTTGTTTTAATTTTTTTATCTGATTTTATTTAGACTTAAATTCTTCGTTGTATAGAAGAATTCGTAATAGTATTCTTTATTCAGAGAATTACTCATTGCTCTTATACTTTCATATTTTTTTAGTCACATTTTCTGGATCGGTGACCTAAACTACCGCCTGGATGGTCCGGAAGTTTCGCAAGAGTACGTAAACCGCAAAGATCGCGACTACAATCAGCTGTACCAGCACGATCAGCTGTACGTGGAAAAGCGCCGGAATCGTGTCTTCCGCGACTACAAGGAGGGTAAAATTCTGTTTCCACCCACCTACAAATACAACCCCGGGACGGACGAGTGGGACAGCAGCGAAAAGAGTCGCACCCCGGCCTGGTGTGATCGGATCCTGTGGAAGGGCCAACGGATGGAGCTGCTGCGGTACAACAGCGTGATGCAGCTGCGCAAGAGCGACCATAAGCCGGTGTACGCGGATTTTAAAGTGGACGTAAGTGTGTGAATGTTTCGAATCAGCTTTCTTGATGCTTATTTTTTACGCCTGTTTTCTTAACAAAAAGGCTCTAGCCAAGGACCAAACGAAACTGAAGAAAGTAAGTGAGGAGGTGCTGAAAACGGTCGACAAGTACGAGAATGATAATCAACCGCAGATCACGGTGGAGCAGACTGACCTCGACTTCGGGTTAATTCGGTTCAACGAAAAGTACTCGCGGGAGCTGCTAGTAGCGAACAACTGTCACCTGCCGGTGCGTTTTAAGTTCGCCTGTAAGGACGATCGGAACAGTCAGGTGTGCGAGGAGTTCATACGGATTAGCCACAGCAAGGGCGAATTGCTGACCGGGAATAGTCTAAGCATCCGCGTCGACATACTGATCGATGCACCCGCCGCTTCACGGATGCTGCAGAAGCTAAAGGATGCCCAGGCCGGTACGAAGGTACCGCTAGACATTCTCGTCCTGCACGTCGAGAATGGGCGCGATATTTTCATCACGATCTTTGGCGAGTACCGGCCGAGTTGCTTCGGTGTGTCGATCGACGCGCTCATGAAGCTGAACAAACCGGTTTCGGCGTATGCAATCCACGAGCTGGTAGCGCTAGATCACGAGGAGAAGCTGATCGATTTGGTCGGGGACGACGTGGGGGGTAGCAATCTTCGATTGCCGCGCGAAATATGGCGACTGGTGGACAATCTGCGCAAGATTGGCATGCAGACGCCCCAGCTGTTTACCGCCGATCGGAAACTGGGCCAGGCCGATACGGCCAATCTGTTGGAAATTCGCGACTGGCTGGACAGCTGGTCGACGGACGACTTCCGTATCCTTTTCCAAAATGTTTTTATAAGTAAAATCCATTGCTTTTCGTTTTTGTAGTCGTGGTTTTCCTTAACCCTTAAGCTTTATTCACAGCTGGCACACCACACACGACGGCGGAAGCGCTGCTAATGATGCTGGAAGCACTACCGGAACCGGTGGTCACCATTAGCGAGCGGGAGTGTATCATTGCCTCCGATAACTTCGAGCGCTGCAAAGAGCTACTGCGAACGAAGCTCAAGTCCGTCAATCGCATTCTCTTTCTGTACATATGTCTCTTCTTGCAGGATTTGTGGAACGCAAACAAATCGATCCGAATCGAAACGATTGGTGCGTATTGTTAGCTGAAGCTAAAAGAAAGGATTTTATCTTAAACTTCCTTCTTCTTGTAGCGGGTCTGTTCGGACGTATCATGATTCGGAGCCAACTGCCGGCAAAGCCGGACTTTAGCAACAGTATTTACGCGTACTCCGAGGGCGAGCGCGACCAACGGAGACGGTTTATGATGACGCTGCTGAATAACAACATGCGAGAGTTTGCTCGCCAGGAGTTGAGCACCTAGTAGGCCACTCTCGAAAGCGCCAGGACATGCTGAGCATCTGAGCGTAGATAATCGGACGAGCAATCATTTGCTCCAATAGAAAATATGTTTGTTAGACAACTTATGTGAGAAAAAAGTCAACCCGTTGTTTGCGAAGGCGAAATCGTTTCAAATTCTCTTGAGTGTCTCGTTTTTGTTTCAACTACCCTAAATTATGCACTTCAAAGTTTAAGCTACGAGCATCAAGCCTCAAATTGCTTATTTATTCCCCAATACCTCTGTACTTAATCATACGCATTTAACGAGTGTAATGAATGTAAAAATTTGCCTACTTCGTTTTAAATAATTTTTACACAGGAGTATAAAGTTATATCGCAAAAAAATCGAACAAAAAATTCTCTCCATGTAAAATTCACACTTGTGACCCAAATTGTAATTATCGATCAAAGAAAAAAAAAACATTCAAATGTTGCGTACTCGTTACATGAAGCAATAGTAGCATGCAGATCATACACATGTACACCTCGCGGCGAAGTGCACTACAACGTTTCGTTCTGTCGAATAAAAAACAAACGGAAAAAGGGGAGTGTCCTGGTTATAGTGAACAAATGGAAGATATCCCGCCGCCATCAAATCGCCATAGTAACCTGTTGTGTGAATTTAGTGAACGGTGGACTGGTGGACTGGAGATTCTCAATATAACTAATGCATAAGTGGGAGAATACACAGAAAGAATAAAACGAGATAGAGGATGAAAGGGATAGCAAAGCAATGAATAAAGGAATTGTGAATAAAAAATATATACAAAATCAATTACCACACCATTTGTTTGTTTTTCGTAAGCCAAAAATTGCTCTCTCTTTTGTTGGCGGATTTCCGATTTGTCACGCGGCACGGCACTTCATTTCCGTGGACGTCCGGTCGCCTTTTTACTGGTGGCCGATTGTTTATCTTTGTTTGTTTTGTTCTGCAACAGCGGGTGCACGTCGTCGATCGGTGCATTGTCGAGCGCGATCTCGTACTGGCTCATTTTTCGTTTCTTTATCAACGGTTCATTTTCCTTCACCGAATCTGATACCCCACCACCACCAGCAGCGGTAAGCCCACCGACGGAAGCGCCGAACGCGCCACCACCGAGTGTATCGGCGTTATCCTGCGAACCCCAGCCATCCTCCGGATCTTCTACCTCCGGTGCCATCGGCAGGAACTGCAACGCATGCTCATCCTCGTACTCCTCGTCCGAGCTACAGAACGCAGCGATCGGTTCGGCGGACACCACGTCCACCTCCACCTCCTCGTCCTGCTTCGATTCCGCCGCCAGGTCGACCGATTTGTCCTCGTCGGTAATGTCAAACTCCGATTCGCGCTCCTCGTATTCGACATTCTCGTCCAGCTCTTTGAAGTCTGGTGCGAACGCGGACCAATTTTCTACCTGGTTCTGGGCCCAGATCGAAACCAAGCCGGAGCTAATGCTCGCGATGATCGGACGCACCGGATGCCACACGACATCCAGCAACAGTTCACCCTTGGTGCCGTGCAGTATCTTAACCAGATTCCCGATCGACTTCTCCCAAACGTACAGTGCGTGCTGGCGAGCACTTCCGGCACAGATGTACTCACCATCGCCGGAAAAGCAACACTTTTTCCACGTCGTTCTGAAGAGAAAGCAATGAGCAAATGGCATATTAAAATTTAAAAGATATTGTGGCTTGGAAAACACTCACTTGTTGACGAGATCCTGCAGCTTCTGTATCGGTTCCGGTTCACCATCCTTCCCGCACGTTACCACCTCCTTTGAATCGTACACTCGTATGACACGATCTGAAGTGTTCACCAAGAAGGCCCTGGATATAAAGCATATATTAAAATTTGGTCTCTACGTTTCCATCACAAAAACCACTTACTCTCCCCGCCGGGCAAACTCTATACTCTTGACTGCGGTGACGCTCGAGCTTCCCTGCACTATCTTAAAACTGGCCACAATCTCGAGCGTGTTGGAGTTCAATACCAGAATCTTGCCTTTCGCATTGCCCGTATAGATGTGTTCTCCGCGGCGATCAAACGCAGCAACAATATTTAAATCTCCCTGGTAACGAATAGCGGTCAATATTACTCAGCTATATTGATGTTGCTTGTTTCTACTCTCTCCCCGCTCTTCACTTACATCATTATCCAACGGTAAACATTCGTGTTTACCTCCAACATCGACCAGTATCGCAGCATACCGCATCGGACATACCAGGAACTTGTTGTCGTTTCGCGGGTGGAACTGGACTTTCAGGATTGGTGAAGGAAATCGATACTTTTGCTCACAATCCCCGCTCAGCACGTCCCAGATGCACACGTTGTTGTCGGTCGACGCCGACAACAGCTTGTGACCGTTGCGCGACCAGCACAAACTGCACACCGGATGCACATGGGCGGAAATGATCTTGGCGATGCCGCGCGTCAGGAAATCCCATATTACCACACGCCCATCGTTGCATCCGACCGCCAGCAACGTGCCGTATTTATTAAAAGCGCACGTTACCGCGAGCGAAATGCAATCCAGCGAGCCATCGAATTCTTCGGGGTAGTTTTGGCCGAACGATTCTACGGGGGCGCAATAGTGGGTTCACCATCGTTAGCAGCAGCTGTTTGACTATTCACTTCACCAGTTCTTATACGTACCTAGCAGTTCTAAATTCATCGCTTTATCATACCACTTTTGTTAGCCACTCGAAAAGGAAACATAAATCATGCACCGATAAGATTCAGTGCGAAACGAGTAAGCTTGGTACAAAAAGAAAACAAACGCTGTTGTGATGTAAACAAACGTCTGGCGCTGTTTGACAGTGTTGCCAGGGAAGGGTGTTTTTCGTGACAGTACAATTTGAAACGACAGTTAATAGTAATAAACAAAAGCTTACATTTATTGTGTGCTTTAAGGTTTATTGTGAACTAATTTTAGTTGTAAAACTTTAACTCTGTTCAACTGAAACATCCATTATTTACCCTTTCTGAGGCAACATTGCCAATTTTAACTCCAACGTACTGCATAGCCGTGACCGTTGCGACTCGTCTTGCAACGCCATCGCATCGCACGCCGCCAGCTCCTTGATCAGCTCTCCTTTGCGAATGTAGAAGAGTAAGTTGCATATCAACACGAAACCCTCGCCCGGTTCCTGCTCGTTTGTAACACGAATCGTACCCAAATTGGCCACAATTTCTTTCGCGTTTGCCTCCAGTACCTCCAGAAACGGAACATTTCCCCTCTGTCCGAGACAAAGCAGTGCCTTCAGCACCTCCAGATCGATCGTTGGTTTACACAGCAGATTGGGCAGCATCTTTAGCCACAGCGTGAACAGCTCCTGTCCGTAACGACGCCAGAGCGAATCGCTGCGCACAATGATGTCACAAAACAGCACAAGGATACGGTTGCGAATATCCTGGGGCAGTTTGGCGGTGATGTAAACCTCCAGCAGGGTTTGCAGCAGTGTGCGCGTTTCATGATTCACGGACATGCAGTCCGTGTCGAGCAGCATGTACCGAAGCACCTGTAGCAGCAAATTCGTAGCCTCCGCACCACGGAACTTCCAGTTCAGCACGCACCGCTTCACGTACTCAACGATCTTCGTGTACGAGTCAGACCTTTTCTTTCCTCCCCGGAACTGATCGTGCATGCAGCAGTAGAAGTAGCATATGTTAAAATTATGCCGATAACAGTGATCGTCCACCGTTTTCTCCGGTAAAACCGGTGCCGTCGTTTTGTTTCGCTTTCCTTGGCTCCTTTCCGTTCCGGCTTGGTAGTAGGGAAAGCCACCCAGAATGTGGTTGCAAAACTTGGCACTATATTCCTCCCGGAACCAACGCTTCATGTCGTCATTGTTCGTTTCAGTGCAGTACTTGACGGTGAGGTCCCAAAGCTGTATCATTATAGACATCAGCAGTTCGAGTGTGGCTGCGGCTTCCTGCGTAAGGGCATGCTCTTGTCCGAACTCGGATCCAGTTCCAGATGGTCGTACTTCGAGCCAGGATTCGAAAAGCACCGGCATCAACATCTCCACGTACAGCTTAAGCTTGCGGCCGTCATCGATGCGATCGCCAAGAGAAGCGTCTTTGTCCGTTCCAGCCGCTTTACGGAACATAATATCCATTGGGCAGGTTGTGTACAGGTGACGCTTCAGTACCGGGAAAAACATTGGAGTTGTCACATCAAACGTGTGGTTGATTTTCGCCACGGTATTCAATTGATACTCGGGAATATTGGATGCGAACCTGTAAAAATATGAGATAATTAATACCTGTTATACCATATAGGCCATACCGATTCTTACGGATTATTCGGATCTTCCTGCACTTTGGGCGGTTCATCGAGCATTTCTTTTTCATCATTTTTTACCGATTTACTATCAATGAGAATCTTCAATATTCCCGTCAAGCGTGATAGCACCTTTACTCGCCAGCGCGTACTTGTAGATTGCTTATCTAAGTTGATCGTCAACGTACGACCAGGTTTTGATTCCGTTCGCAACTTCGAAATCATGTCCAAAAACTGCGGCAATATTTTATCCCGGTTGTCCACAATTAGCTCTGGCAGGTACTGTAACAGTACATCTAGCAATAGCAGCGAATCTTCCTGAATGCGTGGCTGAATGTGCGTCATGCTACAGCGCAGAAAGGAAAGCAACACCTCATGGAACGGTAGCATGAGCAATGGTCCGGAAGCGACCAAAATTAAACCCAACGTTTTATACGCATCGCGGCGGACATCGTGTTCGATGTCAATCGAAAGGCTGGCGACGTCTTTCACCACCGAGCTAAGCATCCGATGGAGTTCGGTTGGCATTTTAGTGATGATTTCTCGGACACCCCTCAGTCCATCGATTTTTGACGACACATTGTTCATCCGCAGTTTCGCGAGACAGTCCTTCAGGGTGAGGTTTTTGCTGGACAGAGCGGCTGCATTCGTAAGATTGCGCTGCTTCAGTTGGTCCGGTACGACAATTTTTCGCACCTTGAAGTTGGTTTTTGTCACATTGGTGCCTTTCGGAAGTTTGGCTCCTTTCAGTTTTATTTTTGATTTCTCCGCTTTCTTGAACTTCCGTGAACTACCACCCATTTTTGACCTGGTGCACTTAAATTGCCGGCAAAAGTACGTACAGCAACGAACAACACACGTGCGATTGTGTTTGGAGAGCAGCACTTTTGACATTTTCCATGCTGTCATTTGAGTTGTAAACAAACACAGACGTATAAGGTAGTGATTGTGAAATTTGTATTTATGTAAGTTTTCCTTGAGAAAACGAAACTATAGTCGATTTTATCAACATATTTCTTAGTTTTTCACAGCATTAACTGATCGAAATGGGTGGCTGGGCGTTGGAAATTGGAAAAATGGCTCTTTATATGACATTCCCGGTTGCTATGTTCCATTGGTTCAACCAGCCGGAATACTTCGAGAAATGGGTAACCGATACGCGGAGGCAGCTGTACCCACCGGAAAACCCGCAGCACCGTGAAGAGATTGAAAAGTGTATTCGGAATGTACGGGAGCGGCATGATCAGGAGCTGATGAAAGCGCTGGAAGAGATGGAGCGCAAGGAAAAGAACTAACCGATGTACGATCATGCACGCATAATGTATATAATTTGTTCTTAAGCATAATACACGAAATTATTAGATGAAAGTAGAAGCTGTTGGTAGCGAACATTTGGTTTTATTTTAAATAAAAATGAAAAATACATTTCTGAAAATACTTCGCAAATAATAAATCCCCGTGAAAAAGTTAAGCTTCCAGTAAAAATTGACATTTCACGATTGACGTTTCAGCATGGTCTTTTCTAAACAAGAACCTTGCTTGCAAACACGAGTGTTCTTTCTGTACGCTAGAAAAACTTTATTTTCTGCGTAGTTTCCACGCTCGACAAGGCTTTTACAAGCGGAAAGGTGCTCCATTTCCACCCTTACAATGGTAAGCTGTGGTTTCCAATAGCTGCACGCTCTGTTATGCGCGCACGACCGCCGCTAGTCTTTTACTTTCACTCGTCTTCTCCTACAGGGTAAGAAAAAGTTCATCGACAAGAAGTCGGCGGTAACGTTCCGTCTGGTAAACCGTAGCCAGCACGATCCGCTGTACGTCGATGAGAAGGCCCCACAGCATGTCCTAGTACCGGTGAGATTACCGCCAAAGTATGCCAATTTGGTTGCAAATCACAATCGACCAGTGCAAGAAGGCCCGGTAAGTAGCGGTAGCGGAAACAAATATCTCCAGTTAGGCTGGACATTGTTCTAACCCATTCTGACAAATATCTCTTTAGATCGATACCGCGAAACGCAAGAAGGAGCAAGCAAAGTTTGGCATTTTCTTCGATGATGATTACGATTACCTGCAGCATCTACGCGAGCCGGGTCGCAATGAGGTTACCTGGGAACCGGTCCCATCGAAATCGAAATCATCGACCAAGGAAACGGCAAATCCCGATGGCACGCATGATGAAGCGCGTATTCAGTTACCCAGCTCGGTGTTTGCGTCAGAGTTTGAGGAAAAAGAAGGTATCATGAAGAAAGCGGCCGAAGTAACGCGTGGTCCACGTCCAGATTGGGATCCCGATGTAGTGGCCGCTCTCGACGAGGATTTCGATTTCGACAATCCTGATAACGCGCTAGAAGACAACTTTATGGAGCTAGCGATGCAACCAGGCGAGGACAATGACGGCGAGTACTTCGACGAAGAAGATGAGGATGGGCTCGAACATGAGTTCGATTCCGACGAGATGGATGATGGAGATTATTCGGATGAGGAACGGGACGGTTTAGGCCCGCTGGATGATTTCGGTAAAGAGGAAACAAAATCACGCTTCACAGAATACTCCATGTCGAGCAGTGTGATTCGGCGTAATGAACAGCTGACGCTACTGGATGATCGATTTGAGAAATTCTTCGAACAATACGATGATCCGGAAGTGGGCGCACTGGATTGCGAGGAAATTGAAGGGCACGTAGATACGACGGATGAGGTGCTGCTGCAGTGTGCGGCGGAATACAAACGAAAACATGATGAGAGTGCTGATATAGAGTTTGGAAAACAATGGATCAAAGAACGGTGAGTTGATAAGGATGGTTGGATAGGTGGAAGGTAGCGTAGTAACATATATGTTCCCAAACAGGCTCACAGAACTCCAGGAAGAACCGGAAGATGGTGAGGAGACCGTCGAAATGGAAGTGGAGGAGGGGGAGCAGAAAAAATGGGACTGTGAAAGTATCCTTTCCACGTACAGCAACATCTACAACCATCCTAAACTGATCCAGGAACCGAAGCGTGTTCGTAAAATTCAGATCAATCCCAAAACGGGCCTGCCTGAGAACGTGCTCGGAGCCGAGGGTGGCAAATTGACTATGAAATCCGTCGCACAACTTGAACAGCACGGCACAGACAAACCGTCCGGTCCGAAATCACTCTGCGACGGAAGTGTTATCTCGACGCTCAGTGTGCTCTCGCTTCGGCCGAAGGACGAAACGCCCGAGGAGAAGCGTGAGCGCAAGAAGCTGCTGAAGGAGTACCGGGCGGAACGCAGGATAGAGCGCAAGGCTAACACGCTGGCATTCAAACACGAAAAACAGTTGCAGGAAAAGAGTAAAATCAACAGTCAGCGAAACACCGGACAAAAGATCGTATGAGCGTGATTGTTGCTTACGTTTATGTTCGTTTTCACCAACATATAAACTGAACAGTTCTATATCAAACCTGTCTTCAACTTACTTCTAAGGAGTATAATCATGAGAAAAGTAATTTTGTCCTATAAGCAGTTTATGTTCAACCCATAGTGGTGCAATTAAAAGAACCCAAAATGCGATCGGTGGTGAGTCATCTTTAGATTATGGCAAAACGTTTGCATGACTACATAAGCCGCTGGTGAAACGTGAATGTGAAACGATAAGATACAGTGAATGTGTAAGTGTTTTGTAACGTGTCAGTGTGTCGTTGCGCATTTGAATATGGCCTGCTATTCAAAATTTCAAATACATTTTAATCATCTAACCCATTTCTTAAAGCAGCCTATACGGGAAATTCCCCTTAATGATGCTTAACGAAATGGTTCGATGAACTTAAAGATCAGAGTATGAAAAAAGCAATACTTGTTTCCTTCAATACATGTCGAACTTGTAATCAAACTCAAGTACCAGATATCGTATTTCCTGCTATTAGTGAAGTACTGTGACTATTCAGTTGCTTTCTAGCTACGGCCGTTGACAGGCGTGTGGTTTTAAAGTTGTCGGTAAAACCCCGGATAATGGAAACAATGGGTAAAGAAATCATGAACATACAAGTGGCAGTGGTCAATGGAAATGTGGAACAGTTAAAGCAACTACTAGCAACTCGAAGATGTATTAAAAATGAGCTATCCCAAGCGTACGCTGAGCTAAAACATCGCAACATACCATTATCGAACAAAATGGTGCACTTTGTCGAGTACGAACTCGTAAAGGTGAGCTATCAAAATGCTTATCAGGACAACGATAGCGCTACATCCGCGAAAGGTGCACCGGGCGGAGTGGCAGAGCGTATGGCCCATATGGTGGAGTGCATAGATCTTATCTTGAATGAGCATAAACCGGGTTCCTACAACGATATTGACGAGCTGTTGGTGCTTCGTTTGCGCCAAATTTATGCGCACGTGTTCTTTCTGAAAACACACCTGCGGAAGCTGCCGCTGCTGCAGTTGCAGTTCTGTCTTGCCGTGTTCCTGAAGTTAGTCACGGGAAAACCCACGAATGGATTCGATATATACGCGTTTACCATCGACAAAGGTTGGTTGGGTTGGATGGTTTCCTTAGTGCACATTTTTTAGTGTCTTTTTCATTACAGAACGTATAATCCATTTCCTAAAGCTGACTCGGAATGAGCTGATGGTTAAAAGTAATCCGCCGCTAAGTCTAGAATGCTACGTGCAGTATGTATCGTTTTTGTTGAACTCTTATTGCGGTACGCAATTTCATCGCATTCCCAAGCGTATTCGCACATACATTAGCATGGGAGTAAAGAAAATATATGCCGATCTCGTTGCCAATATCCAGCCGGAAGTCTCCTTCGAGGCATTCCCAATACCACTGCAGCAGACGTTAAAATCGCACTACGAGAAAACTCTCGACTGGGACCACCGAAGACGAATGCGAAAAACGTTTAAGGAATTGACTGATACGTACTTCATTATGAAGCAACACTACTCCATTCGGAAAGTGCTATCATACATCGATGGTGTTCGCGAAGGTCCTTGCAATGATCCACCACACATGCATCCGCCCGTTCCGTCGCCAACGCGTGTTCGTGCGATTAAACGAACGCTGCAGGTAATCGGGGAAGTGATCAAGAGTACGCGAGAATCACCCAACATTACGGCGAAACTAAACCGCATACTGCAGCTAATCACGTCCGAAGCGTTGACCGAACGGACGAAGGATTTGAGGCAATTTTTCAGCCACGGATATTCGCTCGCCAAGTGGGAGCTGGAAGAGGACGCTAGCAGTGAGCAGCTTGCGAGCGTGTTTCAGAAGATCGAGACAAACCTCCGGGAGGTACGACGATGGTTCGTGTACACACAGACGCAACAAAACCTGCTCATCTATCGACGCTATCTGGCGCACCTGAAACAGTTCACCTCGGTTGAGAGGCTACGTAGCTATATCTCGTTCGTTGGAACGGAATTCAAAGCCAGCTTGATTAAAACATACCTCCCGGAGCAGCTAACGGAAGCAAAAATGCTCATAAAGTACATGCTGGACACTGCCAGTCCACGGGAATCGCTAGGAGCAGATGTACGTCAAGATCTGGAGTACATCTTAGCAGAGCTTCAACTGAGGATCGATGTGATACGTGTGGAAAATGACACGCTCGGACGTACGATCGATGAGTTTTTCTTTCTGGAAAGCTATATACGTCAGCCGACTTCCGAGCTTGGCCGTGTACGACAAATCGTCGACTGGATACTGTCGCGCACGGAACTCTCCAACAGGCACAAGCTAGTCCAGAAGACGGATTTACTGTACGCGCGCGAACTACTCGCACGTCTTCAGATGGAAGAAACGGACGACACGCGGCGCTACTTATGGGGCAACATTTGGACGCGTTTGGCAAAGGAACGATTCGGTGGACTCGATACACTCCTTGGCCGTACCGAACAACGCTTTGATGTGGCGCTCGATGCGACGGTACGAACCATGCAGGCGCTCAACCTACCGCTGGACGGGGATGAGTACGTGCAGTTCGTAAATCGACGGCTGGCAAAAAGTTACTACACGAATGTGTTTGGATTAGACAACAAGTATCGGGTGCTGAAGGAGATAGTAAAAGATCGTCGCGCGCAGAGTAATACACGTGATATGTTGGAAAAACTGAAGGAATTGCGGAAGACGGACGAGCGGGCGTTGCAGCAAATGTTTGATGAACTACTGGACAGCATGGAGGATATATTGAACGGGTGCGATCCAACGGGAGACTTTACCTTGACCTGCCAGTCGGATCATTTGGCTCTTGAGTACTGTCTGTTGGAAGCGACAGAAATACTCTGCAATTTGGCTCTCTTTCGGGACAACATGGCCGATCTGGCAATGTTCGTTCCGATCATTACGGGACGTAACCTGAGAAACTACTTGGCACACGATTTTCTAGCCTACGATACACTCACTGGCCGTGACGGTGGCGAAACTGTTATCTTAAATGCGCGCTATTTGGTTGAGAATAGACCGAAGCTGTACAGTACCGCGTCGGGAAGGGTGCCTGGGGCAAGTAAGAAAACAAGCCTCGAACACAAGGTACACTTTCGTGAAATATTCAATCGACAAACCGAGTGGACGATGGAGCAAAATGATTTCTTCAACACAATCAGAAACCTTCATGCGGACCGCTTGGAACAACGCATTCAAGAGCTAGAAAGAGCTGGCGGAGACGCAATTCTTTTGCTCGCGAGACGCAACACTCTTGATGCGGAGATCGTTTCCATCGCGCTGGATGGAAATACGTCGCGTTTCATCGCACAGCTGCTTGAATACGAGGAAAACAATTCGAACTTTTTCCATTTGCTTATTAAGTATTTACAAGACGCAACGCTTGTTGAAAAACTTAAAACGATCATAACCAACCCGGTTGATTTTTGTTGTCATCTAGCATTAAAATATGGCCTACTTGACGTGCTCCGTTCTTTGTACGGGCGGTACAACAATACTGCGTTGCGGACACTGCTAGGCGCTGAAATATCGTCTATTTTCGTACGACATTCAACGGAATTTATTTGCGGATTGATTGAACTTTTTCCTTCGGAATGGTTTCTAGATCTGCAGGATCACATCGGCAATACTATTGTACATCTGTTGGTATTGCGTGGTGACCCAGAGATGTTACTGTTTGCGTTACGTCGCTATCCAGTTTTGCTTAAAGTGAAAAATAAAATTGGGGATGTCCCGTTGCTGATCGCCTGTCGCTACCACCAAGACGTAATCGTGGAAATGTTGCTGGATCATCGCGCCGAGCCTTGGATTGAGCCCAAAGTTGTGCAAACATTAGCGATGAGAGGCAGCACGGCGCTCCTGGAACGATTACCAGTGGATATAGGACGCATAGTAGCCGGACAGGAAGATTCACTTCGCACAAACCCTCTTCGGGCGGCCATTGAGGAAAATCAGTACGACACATTTGTAATGCTCCATAGACTGTTTCGTTATAGACTCCACAAAGGAGAACTTTTGCACTTAGCGGCACGGATGAACAGGGTTCGTTTCCTGCGCTACATACTGACGGCTGGACAGGAGAATCCGGAAGAGGAGATATCGGTCGATTCCATTAGTAAGGAATATTTCTTCACACCACTGATGCTGGCATGTGCCACCGGGCATTACGAAGCGGCAGAGCTATTACTACACTATGGAGCAGATGGGTTGTTTCGGAATGTAAACCACTATAGTCCATGGCATTGTGCTGTGCACAGTGGAAGACGACGAATTCTTTCACTTTTACTAACGATTCGAGGTTTGGATGTGAATGCGGTTTCTAGGGATAAACGTTCTGCACTAAGCATTGCGATCGACACCGATCAACCGCCGGCAAAGATCAACTTCCTACTCACGACGGCACGTGTTACTGTCCAACCTGAACATGTGATGCACGCTTGCTTACTCGGCAAGAAGGATATACTGAAGATGTTCATAGAACGGAAACCAGAATATCTTTCAGCTCATGATTTTCTACTGCGCTCTCCACTTATGTTAGCTGTAGTTTTAAATGACGATGCCATGGCACAATATCTACTTGAACGGGGTGCTAATCGCGACACCGTGAACGTTCTCGGCATGAGTTGCTTGCACGTTGCGGCACTAAGCAATTCAACTGCCATTTGCAAAACCTTGCTCGACGCACAAATCAACTACGAAGCGGTGGACAATTTCCGAAGAACACCACTGGTGGTGGCACTGGAGAATGAACATCTTACGATCGCGGACCTGCTGCTACAACGTGGAGCTAGTTTAAAAAGTGCATACGACTTCCGATATGAGCATCATCGTAATGCAACTTTGCTGCACAAGTTTACGATCGCACAGCGACCACGGATGGTTGAGTATTTGGTGAAAAAGCTTCACTTTCCAATCGACTTGTTGGATGCTGACGGAAAAACGGCGGAAATGTATGTCGGAAAACAGAGCTAAGGTAATGAAATATAAAATAGTTTGAAATTATTAAATGTTTTACAGAAATCGTTGTCGAGTGTTAGGAAAATAAGGCATCCGATGATCTAACCATATGCTGTAATCCGATAATCTGCTTGGTCACCCGTTCGGTACTGGACACCCATCCTCCGAAACGGGGATGTAGCTCAGTGGTAGAGCGCTCGCTTCGCATGTGAGAAGTCCCGGGTTCAATCCCCGGCATCTCCAAACTAGTTTTTTATTCCGTAAATATTTCTCCTTAGTAGAGGGCCTGTAAAAAAATATCATTTATTCACTTAAGGCCATAAGATTCAAATTTGAGTAATAAAAGTAATAAGTGTTGTATGTTTGATATCTGGATATTCTTTTGCACCATTCAGAGTGGTTGTCAGAGAGGTTGAGTCTTGGACCTGTCAAGGTAGCCATACTTCAGGGGAATTTTTGACTTCTAGGGTCCGTCTCGCTTCCAGCTTTATCGCATTTGCTTCGAACCGGTTCGTATTGTCATGATGAGTGAAATGAACTAACCTTTCTTTTCACGACGTTTAGGTGTCCGGCGTGTAGCAGAAACTCCTGCGTGCCACTATTATCCGACGAAAATTCTCTAAAACACGGCCAAAAACATGGTGCACTACGTGAAAATGGAGGATGGCAAGGTGATGCCGATCCAGGAAATGCTCAAGAGCATCGAGCGGTAAGATGTATCTCACTGCAGCGGGTAGAGAAAAAAACCTAACCCAGCAAGTGTGCCATTTGTTTACGTTGCTTTGCCTTCGTCACTTACTGCTCCTCTCGCTCTCTGCCCCAACCCTTATTTTAGATACAATCCGGAGCACCTGAAGGTGATCGAAGCGTACGTTGAGGAGCAGGCTCGCGAAAACCAGTACGATCTGGAGGCAAACCTGGCCTGCCTGAAGCTGTACCAGTTCAATCCGCAGCTGCTGAACCTGAACATCACGTACATTATCCTGCTGAAGGCGCTGACCAATTTCCCGCACACTGATTTCGTGTTGTGCAAGTGTTTGCTACTACCGGCGCAGATGAATGACGAGACGGTGAAGGAGATCATCTATCTGGCCAACATACTGGAGAAGTGCGACTTCTCGCTGTTCTGGTCGCGCGTCACGATGCACCCGGAGAATTACCAGAAAATCAACGGTTTCTACGATTCGATCCGGAAGTTCGTCTGCCACGTCGTGGGCATCACATTCCAAACGATCGAGAAAGGCTACCTGATGCGGCTGCTCGGTAACGTGGAGGATAATGTGCTGCGCGCTTGGCTCAAACGGTACGGCTGGAAGGAGGAAGGTGGACTGATCACCATCGCATCGCAGGAAGACAACATCAAGACGAAACACATTACGGAGAAAATCGACTTCGACAATTTGGCACCGCTGATGGCCAATTGTTTGTAAAGTGGCTCTTGTGAGTGTGTATGTGCGGTGTATGTGTGATGCGGTATTAATGCGAAGAATGCGATTTTAAGGGTGTTGGAG
>JXXA01001434.1:0-11386 GCA_000956255.1 Anopheles punctulatus | reverse complement strand
GACGGAGATTGCACAAAAGCCAATTCGCCATCATAATGCGGATTTACGGACGGGGCAAATGGATTCGGACAGGACGTTTCGCGGCTCTCGGGGCAATGCCAAACGTCAGTTGGATTCGGTACGGTTGTTGTACGAATGGTGTAGAACAAAAAATAAATAAACCGACGCATTGCTTCAATCATTAGTAAATTACTGTTCCCCGCGGGATGTTTAATGCCTTTTCACTGTTCCTTTCATTGGTGCCATCATGGTGCAGATGCATCGAAGGAAAAAATGATGGGCGATTATAGAATAGTTAAAAAAAAGTCGTTTCAAATCAACAATATGTGCAGCACGATTGAACTGTTGCATTTAAAATAAAATGCTTCACATCATAATAAACACTTTCGGCAGTTTTTGCAAAACATTTAACATGCTTTTTATTTTACTTATTGCCTACTAGAATCTTTTTAAGCAACGAGAAAAAAACGGTTTAAACATTTGTACACGAATTTAGCAGCTACATTTGCAGCCTCGGGATTCGCAAACCCATGCCGAAACAAACAAAACACGGGTGAACTAATTAAAATGTGTTCCACACAGCTCAACAGCACACAAAACCACAAAACACACATCCACATTGGCACGGCTTTTTGTTTTGCCGTCCGCCGCATGCATTGCAATTAATTTCAAGGATAAAACATGTCCACACTCCTGCCTCGAGCGCGGCCCACTCTATTTCGAGCTGCGACACCTCCAGCCCAGGTGTGTGACAAATTGAGTGATAGCAATTAGTAAACACCCTTGTAGCAACCACCAGCCCACCTAGGCCGTGGTTTCCCCTTCTGCTGGTGATGCTGGACACGATGCGAAGCGTACAATCAGGCGCACAAACGACAACACAAAGCTTGTATTAGAGAGTAGAACTAGTACAGAACTTAGCAATGAATCAATTTATTTCATCACACCGAAAAGTTGCTTTGTTTATTACGTAAACAAATTGAATAGAACATTTGTGGGCATACATGGCGACCCCCCGAGCGAAGCAAAAGCAACAATCAACCCTTTTTTGCCCATTTTCTTCCGTTCGTTGACCGAACCGTAAGGCACCGCAGCACCGAGCAATGGGCCGTGGCGAATGGTGTAGCATAATATGGGCTGTGTAAAGGTTCGTGTTTTTCGTGTGTTTCCTTCGTGCGGTGCAAGCTTCGAGGGCTTCGCAGCCCAAAATGCACTCAACCGTGCGGCGAGATGATGATGGCTCGATGAGCTCATCGAACTAGATATAGGCTCCGCTGGAATGCCCCCCGCCAGTAGCCCACACGTCAACGGAACCGTCACCTAATGACAGTTCATCGACTCCACTTCACCACACACCACACATACAAACACGAACATGAACACAAAAACGGCAAAGCACCAGTCACAGTCTAATGCACACGAGAAGCGAAAAAACTATGGTGGAAAAAAACCTAAAAAAAAACAGCAACACATCCATTGGGTCATGGTCAATTGAATTTATCGAGGTTCTGTTTCCCTTCGGATAACCATTTTCCTCCGGAGAATCTCATTCGATCAGAGTGTGTGTGTGCGTTTGTTTTTTTTTTCTTCTTTCTGTGCAAGTGTTTTGATTTTAATTAAAGATCGCGCTCCGATCGAAGCAGGTGTGTAATCTCGATTAAGTCGTTGCCTGCGATGTTGTACCACAAATTCCATCCACTGCGAGGGCGCCATTACGCCGATAAACAAACCATCATGTAGTGCTTTTCCCGCCTGCGCCCGCTCTTCAACCGCACCGTGGAAAACAATGAGGTGAGAAGAACAATTTCTTTCTTGTTGCACTATAAAAATAGCATCGCACGCTGGTGTGCCAGGTTCCGCTGCTGCAGGTGTGCCGGAGCGGGTTATAAATTGAAAATTAATCCCCCATTTCTATCAGATCGTGCACGTTACGTATCAAGAATCGTGACTTTGAGTGGAAAACGGTACGTTGGATCGATGGGAAGGCCGTCACTGCAGCTTGAGATCGTCTCGTCGAGGAAAACAGCACGTCTTGTGATGCATGCTACGAACCTCAGGACAAATGGGAAACACCGATCCAACAGAATATTGAATTTTTGTTTATGTCGTGTTAATAACTCCCACAAAAGCATTACTCAGTGATTGTCAGGTGTAATTGTGGTCCGCTGTCCGACCTGCCTGGAAACACCTTCTCGCTGGCTGCCAGTGCACCCAACCATGTGAATCGTGCAACGAGCAATTTTCTCTCTCTCTCTCTCTCTTTCTCTCTCTCTCTTTTTATCTCATCACACCGGAAGAACCGGAAGTGGGTCTGCGTGCTCGTGTTTGCGGTTTTGTCCCCAGGCCAGCACCTTTTTTTACGTGACCTCACGCACCCTTTGAAACGTCCACCGGAAATGGTAAGTACGCAATTACTTTACCACTATTTTTTCCACTGTTTTTCGTTTCTCCTGCTCATGCAATGGTGTGCAATGAAGAAGGGAAACGAGGGAAATCCTCGCGGCAGTTTGGAGCTGTTTGGTTAGCCATCAAGTTGACGGTACGGACAGCGCACAGGTGTTCGTTCAGGTGTTGTAAACCACCACATGCCAAGCTTAATGTCAGTATGCGCTCGGTGTAGTTACAAACTTCTATTTCATAGTAAAATTCACTATATTCCTTAAAAGATAACTTACGACACTCGAGCACAAGGTATGATCCAATAGCCACGGTTACTCACCTGTAAAAAAAGAATGAAAGAAAACTCCATGAAAAAAACATATCACCACCAAGGGACGCTTAATCTCTCAATAGAATTTAAGAACATCACTATCGATCCGTATAAAAGCACCTACGAAACAGCTCATCGGTGTCCGTATCATCGGTAAAAGGTGAGCCGAGACTCCCAACCCGACCATCCAATCACACTTCCCACAGGCCCACCCCAGCTTAGTCCCACCATCGCCCAACGATAGTACAGGAAGCGACACCGTAATTTTTCAATTTTCCAATCCAATCCCCAAAATGCCAATATTATCGGCAGCGTTACCCGGCGTCCCTGTTGGGTTCGTGCCGTTGCCATGGTGTTAACGATTGCTAAAGCCGCCAATAACGAGTCGGCAACCGGCCTACCGGTTGGACTATCTCAATTTATACGTAGAGAGTAGAAAAAGAACCTATTCCGAGCTTCCATTAGCCTCCATACCCTGCCGAAGCCCAAACCGTCATCGCTCACCTCGCACTTCTCGGAACCGATAGGCTTATCAACCCACGGTATCTATATCAACTATTTAAAAAAAGGCAAACCTATAGGGTTTTAACAAGCACCATCGGCTCAATTTAGTTGTCTACTATCGATCTGGCCCGGCGAGGATCTATTCCGGGGCACTCCCAAAACACCACCAGACTTATGTGTCTCTATCGTACACATGCGCAACCCAGCTCATCGATAATTTTACGGCGAAAGGACAAGGGTAAAGTGTTCCAATTATTCCCCACCGGTGGTTCCAGCTGGATCAAACTATTAGCCAATTTTCAAAAGTATGTTTTGGCTTCACTTTGGAGGAAAAGAAAGGAGACACTGTTTATTGGTTGAGCTACCAGAATCATAGTTTTTTGGAAGAACAGTATTCCGACTCGGGTATGGGTGTTTAAACTTATCCCGGTAGTTATTCCGGGTTATGTCACGGGTGTTGCTAATCGAAACACTCACGCAGTTTAGCTCGAGTAGAACTTCGGTTGATGTTTGCTCCACAATTGGATGGCTCTAAGTTGTCCTAATCAAACAACTTTCTTTCTACACATCAAGCCATGCTCAGCTCGAGTAGAATGATGGCAATAACTGTCTGCAAAACTGCTGCAAATTGTCGGCCAAAAGACGGTCCGTTGCAGATGTAGACAAATTAAGAGTCTTCAAGTGCCGCTCCCCTGGTAAACCAAAGCAATGGGAAGACAAACTCACTGCAGTCACTCAAATGAAGGGAACCATTTTATTCAATTTCCGAAATGCAAACGAGGAAGAGCAACAATCTTCCTCGGACTCGTTCTTTCAATGCCCGCTCCGGTTATCCGGTGGAACTGTGCAAACCGGCGTCGAAAGAAAACCGAAACCGTACGCCACCGCTCCGAAGACGCCGATGGAACGATGTGGAAAATTAAGAGAACAATTTGATCAAACACAAGCACACAGCATAACGATTCTTCGGACTGCGCTCGGAAACTCCCGGAGACTTGTTTCGATTCGCCGGCGGAATGTATTAGTTGTTCTTTTCATACCCGCCTCGCCCAAGGGCACGGTACGATCTGTTGCGATTGCTGTTATTCGCAGCACTTTGTAGAATTTTCGTGCATTCGAACCGGACACACCGTGTCTTCGTGCTTTCCACCGAAATCTTAAAAATAAAGCATCTCCTCAGACACCACCGAGCGCGCGAAAGAAGCAATCGGTAATGGAACTAATTAATTACGTTTTCAGTTGAGGGCGAAAAACACGTACTCCCCGTGCAAGATCACATCGAGGGCGGTTTCGCACCAACTGCAGTATCCTGTGCACGAAAAACAACAGCAGCAAAGTGCCGCAAAGCCGTCGAAATGTTCGAGCGCATAATTTAGTTTGCGAAACAAGAAACACGTCCCGAAGCAGAAGGAAACTTACGGCTAAGATTTAGCTATAATTCACAGCACTAACACTAGCGAAAGCCGAGAAACCTGCCCGGAATGCATTATTTTGTTCGGGCCTGCCTTTAACCGGTGTTGCTTGGGTGATTATTTGCTTGTATTTTATTCACTCTCAATCTAACCCACTCCACGCCCCAGGAGCCTGTATTCTTGGTTGCAATGAAAGCTTACTCGCACTAAATCACCACTTAACATTGGAAATGATTATCCTTAACGCCTAAAAAAGCTCGTTCACGAATCATGTTGTTCACAAAAAAAAAAGAATTTCAAAAATTTATGTCTGGATACTAGACATCAAAAGTAACTTTACATGCTTTTCGGATCGTCGTACGAAAAATACCCACTTCAATGTAATGAACCATCTCAGCTAGAGCTTCAAAATTCGAACCCCACTAGGGATCCACTTGTCCAATCAGCATGCATCCTTCTCGAGCATCTTTACCGACCGGTCAACTGCGACCGAAAGGACATACACGCAGATCATCGCATCATCGTTTTGGGCGTACCGGGAAAACTCGCTCCACACACGATGAATACAAACGGTAAACACGTGTAACAAACACGGCTCCACTGTGTTCTTTCAAAACGGCCGAGAGCTTGCCGAAGTCTATCGCGTTACTTATCTCTTTTCGTTGCGACAAAGAAGGTTGATCAAACATTTATGCATTCAGCGCCACTTCACCGAGCAACCAAGTGTTGTTTCGGTATTCAATCCAATGCAAATAATGGCCTCAGTATCAGGCAGTGGCTTGATCCTTTTGCCCTTATTCCTCGGCGACGGATCTACGGGTGGTCTTTGGTGGAGTCGTTTTGCTCATCGCTGAAGAAAGATGTGCTTTGTGGTCACTAAAGGCGATTGTGCTAAGAGCAGCAAAAATGAGAGCTTCCCTGGTAGAGACGAACGAAAAATGTTGCTGGATGTTCTTAATCGAAGGGGCCGCCGGAATTATGCCCACCATTGCGACGACCCATGTCCTTTCACAAAGCGCTACACACACACACTCGTGAACGGGCCGTGTTTTGTGCTGTATTTCAGCAACAAGGTTGTTGTTCGCCCGGTCAGGTGCACACTCATATCAGTACGAACACGGTCGTCGTTCGTCCTGATGGCACAACGCAAGCTTTGCGATAAATAATGCATTCAGCACACGGCCCAAACACACCCAAAACATGGCGCTCTGTGTACGTGTGTCTGCTCACTTATCGCACCCTGGCACCGCGCGTGGAAGAAGGGATTCCGTTCTTTTCCTTCGCTCATCAGTTCATCGTGTATGCGTGTGTTGGTGTCGACGGGCGGGTTACTACCTCGTGAAAGCGCCGTTTGTTGTTCCGTGCCTAAATCGTGTTGCCATGGAAGCGACACTTGCTACCCCCCAACTCCTTCGCAACCGACTCGTGCGCTGCACCGTGCGGGGCCTTCGATCGGTTTTGGGACATACTGTCGCCACATGCAATCTACCGACGGTGGCCTCTACCCCCACCCGGGCGGTCGATTGGGTGGACTAATGTTACGTAAATAAAAACGGAACCCATCCAGAACAAACACGACCATTACGGTGGCAACTGCTTGCAAAGGTGAATAATTTCACTGGGACAAAGAGAGCCACAGCATATCGTGGAATTTGTCTATCGTATGAAGTTGATCCGCACCAACTTCATACGAGACTAGTTTTGACAAACCGATTTTGGAAGCCCGGTTACCAAAGGCGAACAGTTTTCACCGGAGACCGATTGTTTCAACGGCAAGCACCGAATAATACAAATTTGATGTCTCTTCTAGAATTTCTAGAATTTATCAACTCATAATTTGGGACGATTGGCAAACGCTAGGCATCAAATTACACTATAACGTAGGTAATTAATGTAACATTTGAAACCTTTGTTTTACAATTAACTTCAATTAAATTACTATATCTTTTTGAGTCACTGTCTGAAAGCCATTTTGAAGAGAGCATCATTTTAATGCGATAGCGATTTTTCAACCAATATTCCTTCAAAGTAACATTCATTCAGTGTGTAAAACAAATGAGAGAAATATAAATATGGAATCTGGTTTAACTTTACAGCAAATGTCAAGCAATGATAAATGGCTGTTCTATTATTCAATAGCTACAAAAGCAAGCTCAGAGAAAATATTTGCTCGTTCCACGCAACCGGGCAGTCTAACTTCAGCCCCGTTGGAGCTTTCCCACTAGATTACAGCGACCGGATTGAACCGAACCAACAATGACTCCAACCGTTCATATCCGAACCGACGGCAAACGAAACCATCCGACCAAACTGCACTGGCGCCAAGAAAATACTAAAAATAACAAACCCCAAATTCCGACGCTATCGCTACCATTTTACCATTTCCACCCGTCCAAAGGTTAGTGTTAGCCAACCGCCAGCAGGTGAGTGTTTGCTTCCCTTCCGAATCATTTGGCGGCAAGGTTCCGAGTGCGGGCTGTGCAAGAATTCGCTGACGAACGAACTTGTAGCCACGATGCTTAGGTTTGCACTGTTTCCACAGAAACGCCAGGCACGGGTGCACGGTTAACTCAGCCGAACCGATCGGTAAGATATTCGTATACGATCCGATCCGAGAAAAGCAAAAATTAAGAAAAAGTGGGTCTTTTTTTCTTTTATCGACAAAAGATTTCCCTTTTTTCACCGGGGAGACTTACCGCGCGGAAATTCCTGCGGTTCACCGTGGTTCGCTTGTTATCCCTTTTTCCACTACTGGGGTGGGTGGTGGTGAAGCAATATTTCGGGAGACGGGAAGAAAGGGAAGCACACACATTTTTGTGCTTCCCAATTATTTTCGAAGAAATATCAGATAACCATTTCCGAGGCGCAAGACGGTCGGTCGAGACGACGGTGGGAGAACGGACGAAGCTCACTAAAACGACGAACCAGCGGAAAGCAAAAGGAGACCGATCCGAGACGAAACCTTCCTACTCCTAATGGTATCGATTCGTAGAAATGGTCGAGAATCGATTCCAGGCCCGCAACTTTCGATGCGAAAGGTCCGCTGATAATGGTTAGATGATATTTTTCTCTACAATACACTACGGTCATGGCTGGTTCTACTGTAGGTGAAAACTTTCGGAAGCTTTCCGGTAAAAGCAGTCAAAGTATCGATAACATTTTTAACGCACATTTTTTCCCGCGCAGATAAAATCGGAAAAAAGGATTAGGTAACACGGTCGGGTGGATGCAAAGGTCGACATTTCAAGGCGTTGAAGCTTATAGAACTCGTTTGTTATTTCGAACTAAAATTACTAACGCTATGTGCCTGAAGGACGACCCGTGTCTGAAGGACAAAATTCTTTTAAAAAATAATGCTTTTACTGTTCTTGCTAAATCAAATAAACCATTCGTTTCAATACCTTTACCATAAAATAATCGAAAAACCATTGTATTCAATACATCTGCCATAAAAGATATGCAATTAAGATAGCTCCAGCCAAGCCATAAATGACAATTGAAACGATCACTCATGGCCGGATTATTTAATATGCTCAAATTACTAACCGATCTTCCCAAATGGAGCTCTTAATACGGCTAGAATGGTCGTAAAGGACCGGACCATCGAAAGCAACGCCGGTAATGTCAACCGTGTGCCAATAAATATTGTTTCATAACGAGAGTAATTGCGGGGCCGAAGCATACAAGCGTCGGTGTTCAAGACGAAAAACACAAAAAAGCCACCTAACAGATCAAACACGTCCAACGCATGGACGAGCCAATCATTCAACCCATTGCATTCCATCTATTCCACCGACGGAACGACTATCTATGGTCGTGTCCCACGCGATCGGAGCGAGCGAGCGGTAGAGAAAAAAAGGTTCTCATCGACCCACCGGTTTTATTGTCGCAGTGTTGTCTTCATGCCATCGCTGTGAGGCAACGCCGACGAAGCCTACGTTCAGTGTGCTGTTTGCCCAACTGGACGCTCGTGCCGAGCAGTTGGAATCGAGGCGAACTAATGGCGGCCACAAACAAAATGGTGACACAGTGTCCAACCAGGACTCCGACTGCAATCAAAACGGAACGGATTCCGTGCATCTTCCCGTCGGGTTTGTAAAATTCAAACAAACCCACGAACGTACGGCAATGTCCGTGTTTTGACCGGCGATGGAAACGACACTAGCAAACGATCTAAACGGTTGGCCTTTATATTGTTTTCTAATGGGTTTCGCAATGCTCGGGAGCGCAATCTGAGGCATGGCGAAAAAAAAGCAGGATTAACATTTTGATGTTTCGTTCGGCTCTCGCCTACTGCCCGCTTCCCTTTTGAGTTCCGCTTCTGTAAGGGCCGGTGTTTGTGATGCAATTCCACCCACGGCTAAACGTTTTGCCATTTCCAGCGCGGTTGTACGCGTTCTGCGCGGATGCCGGAAATGTCCGGGACCTAAGTCTAAGCCCGGGCTGACGAAGTAGCGCTCGGTGAAGAATTGCTGCCAGTGTGCAACGCACGTTGCAATGCAGTCGGCTTTGTGACGAGCGCCCGTTAAGGGATCGCCCACCGTGTGCCCACGGTGTGTGAGACGCGTGAAAGGAAAATGTTAATGCAAAAATGCTAATCCAAGGTCCCGGGCTGTCAACAAGCCGACGCTCGCGGTGTACGTTTGGCCCGTATTTGGTTTTGATGCATTAAAACGCTTTTGCAATCGGTTTAGGACAAATAAAGCGTGATAATTAAACGATAAGATAGGTAAACGTATACATACATGCACCTTAAAGTACTCCTCAATGTTTAATTTACGATCCACCCGTCGCAAGTAATGGTCACATTTCGGTCCCATTTCACCGCAAGATTAAATAGGTACGTATAAAAGAAAAGCCATTTCACCAGTTAGCCCCGTGTGGGATGAAAACAGAGAGCCGAACGAGAAAGAAAAACACACCACCACTGTTCACCTCGCGCGACGGTGCCGCTCCTTGTCGGGCATCGCCTTTGCCCTTCAGGTTAACGGATGTCACGGCGGTGACAAAAACCGCGACATTTTGACCTCCTGCAACGGGCGCTTCGGAGCTCCCGGAGCAGGCTCGAGAGTTTTTCTTGCCCGGGTGGCAACGATGAAAAAGAAAAACCCTGCCCTGCCGTGCTAAGCCACTCCCGCCCATTCCCCGGGAGGATAAGCATCCTGGCGTAACATCATTTATTTATTAGTTGTTTCGAATTTATGGAGTCCCATTTCGGTAGCGACCGGTGCGACCATCGCCCGCAGTTGGCTGCGTTCATTTTCATCATCATCAGCCGGCAGCAACCGCCACCGCCACGTTCGCCTTGGGTCATAAAACGAAAAAATACGACGGTGGCTTTCGGGGCGGGAAGCGTGCGCGGTGTGGCAGCTGTCCGACAAAAATGACGCCACCGCACGGAACCGAAATTGTTCGTCCGAATTGGGCAGAAATCCCGGCGGACTTGGTCAAGTTTTCGTTAAGCTGCTACGAGTGGCTCCAAACCGACAATCAACGGTTTGGTGAAGTTTAATAAAGAATGAAAGGAAAAAGTGGTTTAACATGGTGGCTTTATGAAATCGAGACCGAGTCATGCATTCGTTCCATGTGAATAGCCAGTAGGAAATGTTGAACCGTATTTAACATTATTTTACTCCATATTTTTCTCTCGCAGCATGGCCTAAATCGATTAACCAAATAAAATAAAAACTTACTAAAATGATTTCCTCAAGCCTTCAATGACTACCGCGAGCTCTCACGACTCAAGAACATTCAAAATTAAATCAATATAGATTCGGTTAATGAGCAAACAATGAACACCAACTTACGATCGTGCGCAAAATCTTTCTCCACTCTAGCGCTCAGTTTCAATACTAATCCGAGGAAGCAAAAAAAACGGAAACAAAAATCTAACTAACTCACACACGCACACACCAGTATACCAGGAGCCTCGTACCGGAACGGAAGGGCAAAACTAGAGCCAGAAGCACGGTGTATCAAAATCCAATATCCCTAATTTCCTTTCGCTAGTTTGCCAGCTACCCGGCGGAACCCGAACCGCGGCCCGGATACCCAGACGGTAATCGAATTTTCATTATCGACCCCCGGGCGAGCAAGGGCGGGCACGCGCAAGGGGTACGGGAACGAACATTGATTGAGCAACACGTTCTCTCGGGGGCCGGATTGTGATGAAAGGATGTCGGTGTGTTGCCGGTGGCCGATAAGTGCGCGTCGCATGCACACGGTTCGTTTTTTTGCCGTTGATATGGAAATGGTTTCATTTGATTGATGTTATCAAAGAGCAACGCATTTTTTGCTATGCATGCGTGTGTGTACGTGTATTTCATTTTTTTACTACACAAGATGCTTCAAATTAATTCTTGCGCAAATAACGAAATCAAAATTGAACATATAAAAATAAAAATATGCGAATTTTGTAAAAGATAAAAGCAACCGAAAATGAAATAAAAGCAACAGAGGGCGAAAACATCATAAAATTGATATGTTAAAAAAAAGGAGGTACAGAGCTAATTGAAAGGTAAAATAAGCACACCAAAAACGCTTACTCAATTCTAAACCAATTACCAAACGTAGCAGCAAGTGAAGCGACAACAACATTTCTGCCAATAAAATCCACCCCACCCCGGATGCGGAAAAGTCACTATCAAAGACAACAATCGACCTACGCTGCGACTTTTCGCTGTTTCAAGTGACGGCGGATGTTTCAAGGATACGCTCAATCAGTATCGTGTTACGCGAGCCTACATCGCCTCCCCCCGCC
>JXXA01001432.1:0-13578 GCA_000956255.1 Anopheles punctulatus | reverse complement strand
TAATTTTGTTATTCTAGCAAAATCTGCACATATAACGCAAGGTAAAACAATCCTGATATGCAATAGAACAACGCAAAATTCACTAATAAAACTGTTTTTTAGTATAAAATTAAGCAGAAAGTGATAATATCATTCCTTTATTGGCACAGCATATCCGGCATCACATCGCACGATAAGTTCTCGTACCACTCCTGAATTACTTCGGCTTAAACGTCCTTTTCTCGATGTGCGTTTTTAGGTGTTCCATCAGGCCGTTCTGGCAGTAAAAGGCATGGAAGCACACATGGCAAATGTACGGTCTTTCCCCTGTGGATAAAGCGGTAGTATACGGTAGTCACCTCACGATTATCCTTCACTTGCATCCAAGGCGAAACGATCCGGCCAACACTTACCCGTATGCACTCGCACGTGCCGCTGTAGATGATGCACATCGACGAAGCTTTTCGAGCAGTGATCGCACGTCAACGGTCGCTCCTCGGCGTGTAGTCGCGCGTGGTTGCGCAGATTAGAGGTACTGTTGAAGCGCTTGCCGCACTTATCGCACACGTACGGCTTCTCGCCCGAGTGGACGCGCAGATGCTTCTTCAGGTTGCACTCCTGGTTGAAGCTCTTCGGACACAGCGCACACGGAAACAGACCCTGCGGGCCGTGCACGCGCATGTGCGACTTCAGGTGGGCTTCACAGTAAAACTCCTTGTCGCACTGTTGGCAAGCGTACGGCTTCTCGCCCAGATGCTTCCGGATGTGGTACTTCAGGTTGTTGGCCTGCACGAACGTCCGGTCGCAGTGTGGGCAGGGATGCTGGCTGTCGATGCGATGCAGACGCATGTGCTCGCGAATGTACTGCACCGTTTTGCCGCACACCTCGCACTGCTGCGGGGTGCTGGCTTGCTTCGGTTTGGTCGAAGTCGCACGGGGTCGTCCGCGTAGACGACCGCGCCGTTTCCTACATCGTTCCTCGTCCGAAGAGCTGGTCCCTCGTTCCCCATTTGACTCCTTGCTGTCTGGTGATTCATTCCCGTTCGGGAAAGTGCCATCGTCGTCGTTGGGATTTGAATCGAGCTCACTCGACGGTAGATTATCCTCTTCCCGTGACGAACCACCTTCCAAGCGTTGGTCGTCATCCGAGTGATGAGTTTGTTCTGGCTGTGCATCTTCTGCACTGATTCTCGAAGAGAATTCCAGTTCACCATCTTTGCGAGTATTTTTCTGCGACCTGGGCCTACCGGCTCGACGGGCAGTGGTACTGGATCGTGGTGGACTATCGATGACTTTTCGTCTTGCCCGTCGTCGTCTGACCTGGCGGCTGTACTCACCGTCCTCCTCTAAATCACTTTCAGACCTAGCTGAAAAATCTCACAGTACGACATCTGTAGTGCAACATTCGAAAAATCTGTACTACGCAAACAACAACTCACCTTCGGTGGCCATGGGATCGATCATATTACCAACGTTGAGCGGATCGTACTCGAGCGGCTCCGGTTCCAGCTCCGTTTTTATCACAAACTCTATCACCCGCGGCTGGGCATTCTCGTCAAACTCATCGATTCGCCGATGGCAGTACTCACAGATTGGCGAAATTAATCCACACACCGGTGTCACCTATATTTTAACCACCAATGGTCACCGATCAAACACACTCAATAAATCGATACTGAAAAGGAATGCACTCTTACTTCCACTCGGGTACATTTGTAGATTTTGTTCAGCAGCGCCGTGTTGTCTGCATTACAAAATATCGATTCCATTGGACCATCCGTTCCTCCGCAGATTTTGCAGCAGTTTTCCTTCTTCACAAAGGGGCTGTAAGAACAAAAAAGCGAGTACAATAGCGAAGCAGTTTTAATGCCAATGCCATCGACAGTTCCACGCTTACCTATCAAAATCGATGTCGCTGCCGCTAGCCATAGCAGTTTGCTATTTTGCTGCTTTAGATGTGTAGTTTTGGGAGTCAATAACGTACAAGTTGGGAATTACTGGAACTGAGACAACAACAAAACATTTACCAATCAAATCTGGCAACAAACACTGCCGGTAGTCTTGACGTTTACGGAACACAAGGTAAATACATCATCGATCCAACATAAAAGTACATTAAGAACCTTGTCGCTACAAGGGTTCGATTTCTACTCAATGTACACAATAAAATACTTTTTATTCTATCCTGACTTAATTACACACCGCCGATGACATATTTTATCGAAAGAAACAATACACTTGATCCTTAATATGAATGAATAAGCCCTGGTTTGGTGTGTTCTTGATGATGATATGAGTAGTTTCGGTTTGGTACGACCAGGAAATTGTAAATTGCAAAGAACGTACGATATCAGCTGGTCTGCCACTGCGGTTTTCAGGTGAGAAGGAATTCGTGGAAGGTGTGATAAGAGTTAGATAAACTTACCAGTGAAGCAGATTGCTACATGATTATTCAATCAGAAAAACTCACCAAAAAAACGGCCATCTTGTCTTAGGTCCACTTATCTAAGGTGCACCTGGGGATAACGAAAGGACTTTACCCAGCTTTGCTTCGGGCCACATGTCGTTTCTTAAAGCCAGGCATAGTAATGCACACTGCACTTTTCCCAATATTCTCCAAAGACGTTCAAACAAATGTCGACTCGGAAGTATGCGAAAGCTTTGCTAGGAGATTTTCGGAAGCATTTTGTCTATATATTCCAAATGCTGCTTTCGATTTCACGTGTTATCATTAACATCAAGCGCCGTACGGCTTTACTAAAATCGCCAGAAGAATTGCGCGAGGATCAAAATCATAGAAGGATGAGACAGGACAAAAATATGTTACGTTCATTAGCAATACCCCAGAAAATATTCTGAATAGGTGAAACGGTTTGTAAATTAATCATAGCTAATGGTTAATTAAATTACCAAAACAAGCATTAGAAACATATTCTGTCATAAAAACATTTAAAGCTATATTTATTTCCAACATTTACACGAAGGTCCATTAAAGATACCAAATCGCGAAATACAGAATTTGGCCGACATTTTTCGTATTGCTGCTTTTAACTTTCGTGGGCGGTAGATTCGACAGGATCGGTACCATGATCTCATTCCTCCCTAGCGAGGAGTGACTAACTAGCTATGGTGGTAAAAATTAGCCTAGAAAGCCGGTAAAATGGCAGGCATGACTTTGGCCATTACGGCAAAAGAAAAAGAAGAACCACGTGGTTACGCACGTTTCGTGGTTACTGTACATGATATCAGTTCAAAAGATAAAGATAAGATTAGGCCCGACAGTTTACGAGTGGTTCTCGGAACTGTTTTTATTTTGTATTTCAAGACCTAGGTATCAATTTCCTGCGCACGGCTGCGATATTGTCACACATTTAAAAAGACCGATTCGTTGTCCGCTCTCTTCATTCTGCAACCATCGTGCTTGCCAACGTGCTTTCCAACCGTGCAAAATTTACAATTCTTACTGCAAATCAATGGGTACTCAGTGCAAACCCATTTTAGTGACCTCAACCTGATTTGATTGCACTGTTTTTTTTTTACACATTGGCGTCGGGTATTATTGGCGAGTGAAAGTGAAGAAGAAGATCAAGCTACAGTGGCAGAAGCATCACGTCCGCTTATGGCGTTGGAATCTGCTGTTTAGTTGCTCGTGTCGATCATCCTCGGTGAATTGAAGCTACGGTAGATTCCAAAACTCGTTGTCGAATCAAATCAACTATAAGCTGCGGAAGTAAAAGGCTGTGTCGGTGGAAACTAGTGATAACGCACCTGTACACAATAGGCGCGAAAGGTGCTTTTGTTGTAGCGCCGCTTGCCAACTTCGCACCAACTCCGCACCATCTGGTAGTTTGCATACATTTTCGTTTGGACATTGTTGCCAGTTCAAATGGATTCGATTAACGAATTCGGTAACGAAAACAATGAAGTGTTGCTGTGCAGTGCAATATTCGATGCCTTAGCGAGCAAAGATGAAGCGAGATTGGCATGCTGTTTGGAGCAGGCGACTATTGAAACCTGCTTAACGTTCGAATCAATGTACGGTGAATCGGCCCTGGTTTTGTGTGTTCGCGATGGCGATATGAGCAGTGTCGGTTTGGTGCGCACTTTGCTGCATAGTGGATTGTACGATTGCGAAATTGTCGATGACGATGGGCTTACGGTGTTGGCTAGTTTGGCATTACGGCATGCAGATGAGAAAGAGTTTGTGGAGCGTGTGTTAATGCTAGAGATCGGTGCACTGACCAACGAAGCTGCTTGTTACAAAATTCTCAAGCACAACTCCCTGAAACTATTTAAGCTGTTTCTCTCCTTAAAGCAATGGGATGAGCAGCAACTGTTTCAATCCTTGGCCAATGCGATGATCCAACTCAACGTGAAGAAAAGCATACTATCGCCGGATTTGAATATGTATGTACGTTTTTTGCTAGCTAACTATGGCTTTCGTTATTTATCACACCCGTGCGCGGATTCTACCAGAAGCAGCTCCGACGACTGGAAGAGTTACATCGATATCGTTAGTATATGCAGCAACACCATGAGAGAGAAATACAACACCGTTCGCTATGATGACGTTGATGACGGGATGCTGCATCTAGTCACCGTCATTCACAATCATCTCTACTTATTGCAGCAAAAACAATTTGTGAAACATCTACCAATGAGGGAAATTATATTTTGCACCGCAATCTTTTTGAAATGCTTCAAAAACGATGAAAGCAGTGCACTTTTTCGTTTCATGAGCAATAAAGGTTTCGTGATAAGGTTTGTAGGTGCGATATCCGAGCAATTAATCCGTATCAAAAACTCTCTTGAGATTGAAGAACAGAAACTAATCGAATTGATGAGCGATTTGAAAACAATACACAATGACTTGCATAACGAGGTGAAGAATCAACTGCGGGAAAAAATTGAAACGTCTAACATATCATTCAAACGCCGTCTACTGGACATGCTGCAGGAAAACAATGAACAAAGTGTCAACAACAAAAATGTCATTAAGAATAAAACGTTCCTAAACCACGACAGAGGTTGGGTCCAAACGATAGAAACGACATTGAAAGAGCGTGAAAAAAAGTTTCGGGAAACAATGCTAGATAAAATACAGCAAAAAAATCTACTTGCAACGCATCCCAGTAACGTGATCAATCGAATAGTTCCCCAACTGAAAAAGGACGAGCCGGTGGAAGAATTCGCTGCCGATGTCGTGGCCAACGAATCGTTCAACATAGACTATCGATCGAGCGATCAGCATACACGTGCGATAAAAAACATGAAGGAATGGTATGGACAAATGAGGCAATTTTATTCAATGCTCACGATACACAGGCAACTTTCCTTCTATTTGAGGAAGAAAAAAAACGTGAAGCTTCACTATTCATACTTTAAGCGAATTTTTACGATTTTGGGCGAGATGTTGAAGAATACTGAAAACTCTCCAAACTTACCTTTCAACGATATCACCATCGTAATGCACCGTTTGCTAACGAACAGTTTTGCGCAGTTGTGCAAATCATTCCGAGACAATGATGCGAAGGTGTTTCCACTGAAAAGATTGCTGATCGACGAAAATTTGGAAAGCAAGCTGTTTCATGATTTAAGACAAATGAACGCGATGGTCATTGCCAATGTACTGTTTGACATGCTGATCGCCATATCGGGGGCCTACATTCGCTGTTCGTTTTACAAAAGTCTTTACAACTTTGACACACTTGCGAAGATGCGTTCAATGTTGAGGTATGTGGGTGAGAACGATCCGATCATTAAGCTGCAGCAGGATTTTCACAACCATATTCGGCAGTATTTGGATTGGTGCAAGAAAGCTGTGGTAAAACGACATCAACAGCGAATCGAAAAGAGGGCAGAGTTTGAAGCAGTGTTGCAGCACATTGACAAGTTAAGCCAAATGGTGGACGAGTTTAAGGACATGATAGCGAACGAGGAGCAGTACGGTTTGCAAGCGTTACGCACGACATGCTTTGCATGCAACGATTTGAACACCGTAAGACGCTTATGGGGTTGGAAGATGGGTTCACACGACTATACCAAGTTTCTCAACAGTATGTGGTACCAGTGGAAAGAGTTCGATAACCACTTATTGAAGGCCGATATACGCTTGAACGTCATAAGCCCTGCGTCGTCGATATTCTCGGTCAACATAGTACAATCAGCTGAAGATTCTGTAGGTGATTTTGCATACGTTTATCAAAAGCAGGAACCTGAGGATTTCTTTAAGCTACTTGACGGTAAACAAACGGACGAAGCTGTTTTGGCAGAGTTAAGCAGAAGGCTGCAACCATACTACGATAATATTTTCAACTTGGACAAAAAGTGGAAAGTGCTGCAGACGTTTTGCAAAGAGCAAAACCGCCCGTGGAATAATGAGATCGCTACCAAAATGCGTAAAAAAGATGAAGAAAAGCTGCAAAAGCTGTACGATGATCGGCGTGAAACGATTCGCCAACTGCTTGCACACTACGGCATCCAGACGGAAGACGACCTGGCGAGAAACCTCAACGAAACCGTTCTGCACGCCGTAGAGTCGCACGACTTCATCGTGATCGAAATGTGTGAAATGTTAAAAGCGGTCGGTTATTTTGGGGACAACTTTTACTACTTGAAACATCGCATCCCGATGATTCAGGGCAAAAGCTACCGCAACCTACTCGCGCACGACTCGTTGTCGTACCATGTGCTGGCGGACAGTTCGGACGAGATACGGCTGATAAATGCGTACGTTTTCGCTGTCACTGAGGTGGCTCTGTTTGCAAAGCGGCAACCGTTCGACGTTTACTTCACCTTCCCAACCGTGGATGACACGAACCGCTGGAATGCTGAACAACAGCAGCTACTAGAAGCGCTGGAAACGGACAATGCAGTGCGTTTGCACGAAGCGATGCGCTCCGGGGGAGAAATCAAGAACCAATTCTGTGTGCCGCTATCAGAGAAGGATTCCACAGATTTCACTACGATCTTAGTAAATCTGCTGTATCGGTACTGCCGGCCTGGCTCACCCGTCGTCACACTATTTAGGCGATATTTCCACAACTTCGACAGCTACTATAATCCTTCGGAAGCCCTGGTGAAGAGTGCTCTGCAGCAACGTAACTTTGACCTAGCGCTGCAGCACTGCGATAAAAGACTTAATCTCGGGCCCGAATTTTTCGCCGTGCCAGAGCTCGTTTCGCAGCTGAGCGAAAATCAGCTGCAGGGGTTGGCCTCGCTGGGGTGGCCAATTTTAATCAAACAATTTCTCGACACCGGAAACGATCAATCGCTGATCGAGGTGTTGCCGTTGTACGACACGTTTTACACCACCAAAAGCGACTGCGACCCGGCATGGTACGCAATACTGCGTGGAAAGCAGCGGATGGCTCAAATGTTGCTTAGCAACACGATTAGCACGCATCCGATGGCGTTGGAGCTGGCACTTGTTTTCCACTGGAATCATCTGTTGGGCGAAATTGAGCGCAAAGCCGACATTGATCGCGATATGTACATGCGTCTACTTCGAACGGCCATAAGGGAGCGAAATGATATCGGGTTGGAGTTTTTACTGGCACACGAACGAAGCAGCCCGGAAGCGGTCGGCACGTGCTACGAAACGTCCGCAGAGTTAGGAAGAGACACGCTGCTGAAGTGCTTGCGTGACAACTACCCCTCGGCGGATCAAACTGCACTGTCCAGTGCGGTGTATTTGGCCGCGATAAACAATCAATGGCACTGTGTCGAGTTGCTATTGGATATGGGAGCTTCGGCCGATCGCAAAATGCAACACTATCTGTACGGCGATATAAATGTGCTGTTCTTACTGATCATCCACAGCCGGGTTGATCTGATGCGAAAAATTAAATCCGTTGACCGATCGATGTACGGCAACGTCGTAAACCATCCTATTGCTGTGGCCTTGTTATACGATAGAGCCACAGACGACATGATAGACGCGTTGCGAGCGCTTAATTTTGGCTGGCTCGATAGTTCCACGATACTGCATGCGGCGATAATAATATACCACACAAACGGACAAGAAGCTTACCACGCTAGATGGTGCGAAATTGAAAACGAACTGGTCAAGTGTTTCAGTGCCGGGCATGAACGCTTATCGTACTGTATGAATATGGTGAACCGCTGGAAAATGATTGCATTCGTCGAAGAAACGAACATGCAAAGTAGTGCATTAACGTGTGCAATTACAGAGAAGGATAAGGAAACTGAGAACAGACAAAGCGAGAGTAAATGCGCAAGCGATAGTTGGTCATTTCAATTGTTAAAAGAGCTTTTAAACCGTCTTCACAGCATGCGCGAGCTTGATGTTGGAGTTCTCGGTGACATAGTGTTTCAAAATGGCCGTGAACAAGCATTCCAATTTGGATGCAACGAATCGGACCAAGTTAGAAACATCACGATCGGTTGTGGTGAAATGATGAAGCGGATAAGTACGATGCAAGCCGGAAGAACTGTGATCCCTTGCAAGGAGATTACAATCGATGCCGGTGTGCGGCTGCAGATAGCTGTTTTCGATCCACTCGAGGAGTGTCAACTAGTGTCAAACGCTGAGCATACGATGAGGGAATCTTCGCAATTGCTCGAAAACTTGCACGATTTTCGGACCATCACTAATGCTCTGTTTCCCCAGTGCTCGGCAGTGTACGGAACGTTTTCGCAAACTTTGGCGAACGGCAGTCGCACCACGCATTTCTTGCGAGTGGAGGATCATTGCTGTGCGTACGATGTATTGCCATCCGATACCGAAGTCATCCGTTCCGCGAAGGTGTACGCTGGTTTACTGGAGACAGCAATGTGGTGTGCGAAATGGCCACTGGAAACGGTACAGTTGCTTGTGGAAAGTGGTGCGAATCCTTTGATTAAGGGATTTACTGAAGGCACTCCCATCAATTATGCGTTTCACGTACGTGATAACGCTGACCTCGCGCTTTATCTTATTGACGAATGCATCCGGCGTGATCTGCGCGATGCGAACGGGCGCACGATAACTGAAATGGAAGTCGAAGAAGGCGGCAATAGAATAGTTCATGTAGCTGTTGGGCACGGACATTACGGGGCCGTTAAACTCTTACTGGAGCGCAAGGTAGACGTGACGGTCACTAACGACGACGGCGAAACACCAGCGCATTTAGCAATAAACATTCCACTGTTCAATCCCATACCAATGTTGAAGCTGTTGCTCGATTACGATGCGACACTGTTGGATATGGCGGATGTAAAAGGGCAAACTCCACTGTACTTTGCGGCATCTAAAAATTCCGTCGAAATAATTGATTTGATTATGCAGTACAAACCCAACTTCTCCGTAGGTGGTAATGCGCGCGCCCTCGACAAAGCCATCGAATCCGGTCACATCGGATGGGCTAAACGATTTTTGGCGAATTCCAACAAGCCCCGCTTTCTTGAGATAGCGCAGCTACTCGAGCGCAATCTCGTGATTTTATCGCTTCCCTGGAATGACTTAGATTTATCCAAAAAGCTACTGATGTATGAACTGGGACATACGCTGGAACACTTGACGATCGAAGATATGGATCCAATCGCAACCATTCTAGAACGTTCAAGTGTCTCAGAGGATTTGGCTGAGTCGAAACAATTTCTTGAACTACTAAGTAATTTGCTACTAAAGATAACAGACACATGTTTCGCAACGAACGATAACTAGTATTAGTAAAGCAATGAATTGTTCAAATATTACTTTAGAAAAAAGATACATAATATTAACAAAAAATAAAATAAATCAAGTTCGTTCGGATTGTGGTGTTAAAACAAAACGAGAAAACGCTCAACCTGAGCTCGTAAACGGTATACAACTGCGTCCGTTCCTGTTGAATTGAAAAGTTCCTTAGCATAAACATATTGTTCAGAAAAGTTGACTACTGTCAGATGAAGTTTTCGAAACACAATCAATCAGAAACCCCACTCTCGCTGCGTTCTAAAACCGACAAGACGTTCGCTTAGGCATCTTATTTGTTTCGAATGATTGTTCGAACACATCGTTCTTAGCGGCACTACCTCTCCGTCAGCCTGAGACAGTACGGCTGCGGTGAAAGAGTGATGCCATCGACGGCGCTCAACGATGGCAGCTTTGCGTCTGCGCACTCGATCGTGAAGCGATGCAGAATGGCGGTGAAGAACAGAAACACCGCGGGTTTGGCTAGTGCCTCCCCGAGGCACCGCCGTCGGCCCGAACCGAACGGAATGAACAGCTCGTGCTGCACCACGCGATCACCGGCGGGATTGAGGAACCGTTCCGGTCGGAAGACGGCCGGATCGATCCAGTACTCCGGATCCATCTGGAGCGAGTACAGCAGCGGTAGTACGATCGCATCCTTCGGTATGCGGTACCCACACAGCTCCACTTCGTCCATGGCCCGATGCACCAGCCCTCCCGGGACGACCGTCGCTATCCGCTCGACTTCCAGTATCACCGCCTCCGTGTACGGCAGCTGCAGTCTGTCGTTGGCCGTCGGTAACCGATCCGCTCCGACTACAGCGTCCAGCTCCCGTTGCACCTTGCGCATCACGTCCGGATGGTGCAGCATGTACTGAAACGCGAACCCCAGCACACTGCTGATCGTTTCAATGCTCGCCTGGAACAGGTCCAAGCACAAGCTGACGAGCTGCGAATCCGTGAACGAATCGTGACGCTCCGCACGGGCCATCTCCACCAGGAACGCCGAGATGAGACTGTCGCGGCGGTTGGGGCAGTGAGGATTTTTCCGTATCGATTCAATCGTTTCCTGCGGATATATCGAGTACGTTGAGTTACGTTGAAGGCTCTTCTCAGCGACCGAGACCGAGTGTGACCTTACCTCCAGGAATCCCCAGAGGGGCTTGAGCAGCCGCAACATTGGCCCGTAGCCGGAGCTCTCGGGGCAGACGAACCGTAGCCACGGGAATCGATTCAACGTTCCGCCGGACACGTCGATCACGTGAAACGTGCGGTGTATCGTTTCGGCCAGCCAACCCAACCGTTCGTTGTCCAGTTCGTACCGCTGGCCGGCCAGCAACACCCACAGAACGTTCAGCAACGCGACGTCCAGCGAACCGGCCATCGGGAACGTCTCACCCGCGGCAGCACGGTGGCGAAAGTGATCGATCAGCTCCTGTACTTCGCGTTCGATCACCCAAACAAACTCGTTCCGGCCCATGCCCAGCTGCTTCATGGTGCGTACGGCGAACTTGCGCTGTACCTCCCAGCTTGGACCATCCGTCAGGGCGACACCGAGCCGCTGGCCGAACGAACGCATCCGGAAGAAGTACCCATCCGGACGCCCATCGAACTGCTCCTTCGCGTACATCGCCCGGATCGCTTCCCGCCCTGACACGATAATGATCCGGTCCTGGCCGAAGCGTACACCGACAACCTGGCCGTACTGCTGGGCCAGGGCCGACCACATCAGGTGAAAATACTTCAGCGAACGCACAAGCCTCAGTACCGCCAACCCGCTGCCTATGAATGGGAGCCATAGTGGACCTGCGAAAAACTCGTTCCATCATTCGCTCTATTTCACACTTAAACACGGGCACAACTTGCTTCCCAGCACTTACCGGGCGGAAATTTGTGTGGCTTCCGAGCGTCCCACAGACAGTACAACACCGTAAGCACCACGACCAGGAGCAACGCACCGTCCCACATGGCCGACCGGAAGCAATCGCTGCCACGCGCATCAACTAACTGACCTATCCAGCGGGAACCACGTAACTGAGAACGGATGCTGAGCCAATGGTGAGCTTTATACCCGGTGCCGGGCCGCAAACGTTTGTCATGTAAATCTCAGTGCGAAGGATGCTCGTGGAAGCAAATGGTGGAACGCACCGAGAAACGATAAAACAGCCCAAGATGGAATCTATTTTTACGCGACACGATAATCTAAACATTTGCTCCATACGGCTGCTTCCCGCCGTCCAGCAGTGCCGTGTTTGGTCAAATTTGTTAGTGCTCACGGGTGTTTCTTATTTTCGGAACTGTTTGTCTCTGGTCCTAGCCAGTGGGAGAGTAGGAAGTGTTGGGTTGATTTTTGTCTTGACCCAGGTTCCGGTCCCGTGGAGTTTGCCCGCTCAACCTGGTGGTACCACCACCTTGCCTTGAGAGGCATGTTCTCGCTACAAACAAACTGATGTTTTCCGTCCAGCGAGAGAAAAGAAATATTTAGCTTAGTCGAAAACCAGAACCAGAGCGAGTGACGCGGTAGACGAAAGAACGAAATAACCATGGCGGAGTGTCAGAGCATACGGTGCAGCCACGATCAAAGATAGCCACGCTTTTCACCGCCATGTGCGCCATGTATGCAAAGCAGGGTAGCGTTCCGTTCAAGTTCATTCATAAAATCGGCTTTTGTGAGATTTGCTTTGTTAAAATGGCAAAGTTTTGGGTGCAGGTTTTTGGTGCGCATAGATTTTAAAGTTACTGACATTTAATTGGTTGTATGTCGATACGCCTAACATTGGTGGATGCGGATGTAAAAGTACAGGGAAGAGATAGGTATGGGGTAGGGATAGGGATACATTAACGCATTGCTTTTGTTTCCCAACTTTGTGGCTAAGATGGAAATGTAATGACATTATAGAAAAGAAGAACGATTTCAGAAAAAAAACATGACTTCTAATTACTTGGGTATATTAAATGGAAAAATGTAGGTGCAGTTTTAGTAACCGGTCTAGACAGAGCATTAGATTAAGATACAAAGAATCATTGTTGTAAGTGCATTGTGTAACATGCATGCACCATGAAGCCAATTAACGATGAACCAGATGGCGTGCAAGTACCAACCACACGCACTATCCTCCGTCGGCCGTTGAACCCAGCAGAATACGAACAACTAGGGTGTAATTGCACAAAGCTGAAGATCGTATTTAAAGATGATCTGTTCCTTGCTTGTGCATTAGACATCAAACTCAGTCTGAACTGGGAGCTCCACAATCGAATCATCGCTCCAGAAGGGGTCCTTCTTTAAAGAGTTATAAAGCTCTGTTTCCTATCCTACGGCCAACAAATACTCTACCAGACGGGCACGATGATCACATTCGGATTGGTCGGTCTAGCTTTGGTCGTTTTAGTAGTGTTTCTTGTTAAAGAACTCTACCGTCCCGCAAACTATCCTCCCGGTAAGAACTTTACAAAATTTAGGAACAATCAAAAACAAACACTAATCTAATTGGTTTCTTCATTTGCAGGGCCAAGATGGCTGCCGATCGTTGGCAATACTCCTCTCCTACGTAAAATGGCCGCACAAAACGGTGGTTTTTTGGCGAACGTATTTGAGAAGCTGTCGGGAGCATACAGGAGCAGTGTGATTGGGTTGAAACTGGGCCGTGAACGGGTCGTCTTTGGCATGAGCTATGACGTGGTTAAGGAAATTCTCTCCAACGAAGCCTTCCAGGGCAGACCTGATAATTTCTTCATTCGGCTTCGAACGTTAGGAACTAGGTGAGTTTTTGTCGCGTGCAAGTTGTCGAACAAGTTACTGGAGCTTCTTTTCCTACTCAGACTTGGTATCACGTGCACCGATGGGTCATTCTGGAATGAGCAGCGAAGCTTCGTAACTCGACATCTACGTCAGGTTGGATACGGGCGACAGGAGATGCATAATC
>JXXA01001429.1:0-17799 GCA_000956255.1 Anopheles punctulatus | reverse complement strand
GCGGCGTTTCCCCTTGGCTTGGGGTACGGCCCCCCCACCACCGTACACGACGTACGTCGTTAGCCACAGTCCCAGTGCCGCCGTCGTCACCCACCACAACGGCAATGCACCGCCGCCGCCGCCGCCACCAACGAACGGCGTGACGCACTGTAACGGCACAAACGGTACCCTCACCACCACCACCAGCAACGGCAGCAGCACCGTCAACGGTCACAGCCACAGTGGTGTCCCCGTCAACAACAGCAATAATAGCCTCTGCAGCAGCAACAGCAACAACAATAACAACAATAACAACAGTACTACCACCACCTGCAAAGTAATTACCGCACACACCGACGCCCGATCGGTTGTGATTTCTTTTTTATCCCCCCATTCCTATTAATCTACTGCTACACCCTCCAAGAATGTCAGAACTCTTTCTGGTCCCCTTCCTCACACTACTCGCTCAAAAAAAAAAAACAAAAAAAACAAAAAAGCAATCTCCTCCTCACAGCCTGTCGCTGCCGTTTATCTCGTCTTCAAGCTCACCTCCTCACTCGAAAAGGAGCAAGACCATCTCACTCCATTATTTCTGTCTCTCAAGATATGATTGTTTTCTTGCCTCACTTACTACCACTAACTACTAACTACTAATATGCCTGTTTTCTCGCTGTGCATTGGCGTCGTCACGGACGCGTTCAGTATTATAAAGCAAATTCTTCCTTACGCTACGTATTTTTCGGATAAGTGTGTGTGTGTGTATGTGGGGTTGCATACTGGAAACGATTATTGACAACTTATACACTTTTGTTTTCACTTTTGTTTCACTTCTTTCGCGACACCTCGAGTCGTAACATGTTCCTCGCTTTGGCACATGTCTACTTTGTTGTGTTTTTTTGTTTTGTTCTACCGTTGTAGCAGACCGTTTCCATCATTGCCCAACCCGATCACTAGCTATAGAAGATCGTTTCAGTACCAGTTTCGTGTTAATTATTCATTTTTCATGTTTTTTTTCTTTTTTGCTCTTGGACGAGATTTTTCTTCCAATAGTTCGTTACCTGTTCACCAGAAGCCTTATTTTCGTTTTCGTTGTGTTTTTGCGATAGAACTTCAACCATTTATTGCGAAAGACTTGCTGCATGAAACAAATCTAAACGATCGCCAACGAGCATAGTGCGTGATCCTTTAGCCATCGTTGCCATCGTTCTGCGTGTGTATTCTTGTGCTGTATGCTGCGTGCTTTAGAGAGTGACACAACAAGTAGTGGTTCGGAGTGTCTTCCAGTGTTGCTTTTGTTGTACTTTTTTATATATATAGCATTGAAAACTCGCCGGAGAGCCGACCACATCCGCAAGTAACAAAAACCTGGCTCCCGCTGCATGTGTTTCCATTAGAGATACGAAAGAGGCCGGATATGTTCAGACACACCTACTAATCTCTATCTCGCTCGCTGTTATGCGCTTTCCTGCGCACACCACACATTGGAAAGGGAAGCCGTTTGCGTTGACGTTAGAGCTTAGTGCGTTGCCTATGGGTCAGCAAAAAAAAAAACTCCAAACGAAAAGCAACCTAACAACACTAGGCCCTCTTTCAACGCTGCTTTTGTGGGTGCTGCTTGTGGTACTACTGCTACTGCCGCTGCTACCGCTGCTGCTGCCGCTCTACGTATACGAGTCGAAACCCTCGTTTGTGTGTGTGTGTGCGTGTTTGTTTGTGTGTGTATTTATTTTTTTTTTCGCTATTCATGTTACATAGAGTACGGAGTTGTCGGAGCAGCTGAGTGGGTGGCTGACATCTGACATTCCACATTAATCATTTCTACCATCATTTATCCCACAAAAACGCCATCCACCTTACCACACCACCAACCAACTTCCTTTCTAGAGTCATGCTCATCTAACCTACAACACATTGGTTCAATTTTCAGTTGCAGTTGCATCTTTATATCCCTTTAGCTGGTCCTAGACTTAAGATGATGCCCATACGTTCGTATCGGCTATATAGCGCGCTTCGATATGTGCTGCAGTGTAGCCTCACAGGCGTTGCGTTGGTGTGTTTGTGTGTGAGTGTGCAAGAGGTGCATGTCGAGCCTAGTGTTTGAGTTGCCATAAAGATGTTCTTAGTATAGAATTTGTTCCACGTTTAATTCGTCTCCCATGAAAAGTTTTTGCCATTTTCTCACCGATTGCTTCCGATTGGTTGAGAAAAAAAAACCTTGAGTAGTCCTTTTACTAATGAAATTTCTCCACAGTAAAGAATAGATACTACAAACTGTCTTTCGTGCCATAAAAGTTTTAGTTTGCTATAAAATAGAACATAGACCAGAAATTTCAGTTTAAAAGCGCTATGCACTTTATTTGTTACCTACAAAAATTGTCAAATATTAGTTTTAGCTGCCCTGGACCTAGTTTCAATGCACTTTGCATTAATCACAAATACGTTTCATTAAAATAAAAATAATACAAATATTAGCTACAAGTTTGTTGATATAATAGTGAAGCGTTACGAGACGAATAGTAACTAGAATCGAAACGAGATTTTCAAGCGCCATCTTTTGGGAAATAACAGAAGCTCTTCGCTTCAAAAACAGGCTGATTTGCACCCTGGATGTCGCAAAACACTCACACACATTCGCACATGCGGCCGCTCCATCCCTACTGCTGCACACAAGTGCTGCCTTTCTTCTCTCTCTCTATCTCTGTCTCTGTCTCTCTTCCTATTTCGCTAAGCGCTTACAAAGGCTGACTTGATGTTTCACCCCGTCCCGATTCCCCACGCTCTATTGCTTAGTGCAAAAGACCCAGCAGAACGGTGGTTTTGGAGCGGGAAAAGAAAACACACGCTCCAAAAAGCTGCCCATAAGATCTTTATCCTTTTCCCTCTGCTCCTTCTCCAACCTCTCGTCTACAAAACGCGCCCGGCTGCCCGATAAAACCTCGAACCCTTTTGGGGGGCAGAGGGGCGTGCGTGCGTGCGTACGCGAGCTTTACTAAAAGCGCTTTAATTCGTTTTCGTTTCTCTCTCTCTCTTTTTCTCCCACCTTTCTCTCTCTTCCTCTCTCCCATTCTCCCTTCACACTCGCCACCCGCCCTCGCCAACAACTACCAATTCTCCCCCCAACTGACACAGGCAACCAATCCCTACCTGGCGAGCATGCCAGCCAGCACGTACAGTCCATACTTTCAACCCGGCCACCTGGTGCCGACCCTGCTCGGTCCCGTCTCCGACCCGTCCAGCGTGTCCCAGCTGGGCCCGGTAGTGCAGCAGGCCGTCGTCTCGACGCAACAGAAAATTCCACGCTCCGACCGGCTCGAGGTAAGTGTGCCCGGTGTTCCACTGGCTGTGTTCTGTGTTCCTGTTCTCCCTACACCATTAGCGGGCGCCGTGCGTGCCCACTGTTTCCTTAGGAAGCACACCTGGCACGCACCGCCGTAGAACTTCCCTCTCCTCAGGTTTGATCCTCCCGGTAGTAAACTACCAATCAAAACGTGAAATGAAAAAAAAACAATCCCAAAATTTTCCCAACCCACGTCCATCTCCCAACTTCCCCGTATTCCTTTCAATCCTTCGCTTCCGGCCAATATCTGTATCAATGTATATCTCACCAATCCTTCCTGTCTAAATACAGTGTTCTTTTTTTTATTTGAATGTGAACAACTATTATACTCACCAAACCCTGTTACGTACTCCCTAGTTAGTTTGCCTAACTGTTCGCATTCGTGTTTCCTCCCCACAAAAAAAACTCCCCCGAAAGCTCCCCGTGGCGAATTCACCACGAAGCTTCTATAGATGTCGAAGATCCTTTTTAGTGCATTTCCCGATTTACCCGATTTTGTCGTATAGATGATTGAATTTACATACATATGATAACCGTTACCACTTATATGCACCCACTGTCTCAACCTACTTTACAACTGTTTTTATGCGTTCGTCTCGTTCACTTACCGGTTTGATTCAGTAATATTCATACGTTACAATGCGACTAAATTTGAACCACGCAAAAAAAAAATCAATTAACTCAACGCGATCATAATTCAATGTCAAGTAAATACTCAAAACAGTATCGTGTTAGAATTGCCTGTGAAAACAAAAACAATAATAAGCAAACAAACACATTAGAAACAGTCTGTAATTGTACACACCTTTTGTACAGTAAAATAATGTACGTGTTTTTTGTTTTCTTTGATTGTGCTTTACGTTCCTCACTTTTATTACAATCAACCGATTAAAACGAACTCACCCAAAACTCTAACCACGTCACACGTCACACGAAAAAGTCTTGCCGAGAGCGATGATCTTCAAGTGAACAGTTCACTTCACGAACGTCGCCGTTCGCGTTTGGTGTAAATAATGTGTTTTTTTTTTAATTTGTTGTCGATTTACGTGCTGTTCACCGTATCGGGCGAAATCTCTGTTCTTGTGCGTGCAAGCCTACAACCGGAATGAGTTACTGATTTCTGTCTGTTTCCTTGTACCGAATGTTTTGTGTTATTTTCTTAATTTAAAATTCGATTTTTGTTTTCATTGTCAGAAACACACTTATAAATAATAATAATATGTTTTATTCCTACCTTTACTCTATATTCATATATATCTATACCTATATAAGTACCTAAATCAACTCAATGTCTTGTCTTGCTGCATCTTTCTTCTCTACGCTTCTGCGCACGGTTGTAAACGTTTCTTTTACTTCTCAAAATCAAAACCATAATCAAACCTTAGTGCCTCAAAACCGTTTCGATGAAATTAGGACGCTCTGTGTATAAAAAAGCAGACAAAAAACTCATTCTACTACTATTAGACGAATAAGAGCTCCCGAACCACGGGAAACGAGCGAATGTGATACATTAAAATGCTAAACGCGTGCTTACTGTTTTTTTTGCGAGCTAATATGGAACGGAAAGCAAATATCGCTCCCCCGGTGACACGAACCCTCAAACGAGCCGCTCCAGCATTGACTAAGTGCGCGAGAGTATTGAATTTTAACCGAAACCCACCGTCCCCCCCAAATTGGTCCGCAAAAGTCACAAGTAAAACTGGCACAAAACCCCCATCGCAATGTTTCCGACCGCGCACAACAGCTGCTGCTGGAAAAAGGGCACGGTCGGTGCGCGCTGCGTGTATATCGTGTCAAGCCATTAGTGAAATGGACCGAGTGCACTGTTCGAAACATAATCTGATTTTCATTTCGCATACAAATAAACATGACAAACGTGGTGGTTGTGTGTGTGTGCGTGAGGGTGATAGTGCCAGTACGGGGTACGGCAAGCGTGAAAAACGCTCACTGTCGGGAGCAGCAGGCTGTCGTCTGCCGGCAGTCCGTAGCCCGCTGGCCTTAATACGTCCCGGCCGCACGGGGGCCGTGTGGCAGATTTGTTTGCCTGGTCAACCGTGAAATGTGCAGCGACTGCTCGAATGTGACCTACAATCGATTGCGCTTCGTACCACACATATGCCAATTCCGGTGATTCCCGGTGATGGCCGGACTGGCGTCAGCAGGGTTTTGCTTCGATTGGATGGGAGTGTTGCAATTGCATCAGTTTTGCAGGCCATTCAAATGGGTTGTTTAAATCACGCCGGATAAAACAATTTTGGCTGAAAAAATTGGATTTTTTCTGGATTTTAAAAGCTTCCATAAGCTTTGAAAGCTCGAAACCGTACAAAGTACTAGGCGTCTCCATTTCGTTTAAAGTTTTTTTTAAATTACTTTCATTTAACTAAAAATAAAATTTATACTTTCTAATATTCACAATCAATAAACTAAATAATTCCTGCTTTAATCTAATGCAAAAAGCGTAACTTTGTACATTGGAAAACTATTTATTCCCATCAAAATCACGTGACGCACCGGGCGCCTCCATCTGGGTCGCCCGTCAATTAATTAATTAAACGGTTTACGGCTCGCAAACGACCGACCCAGCATAATATCTCACGATTCTTTTCTGTAAACGCGTCAACTCGCCAAACAATCAACCACGCCAAACCCGAAGTGCAACTTGCGTACGCCTGACGGCTAATTAATTATTAAGTACCGCATCGATAAATCAACACAAAAGCAGAGTTCATCATTTGCCAAACCGCAACCACCGAAGGGATTAACGTGAAAAACTAGACATTCTGGGCATGTGTTTGTCGCTGTGTGTGTTTGCGTGCATGTGTATGTGTGCACTGCATTGCCCACAGCAAAGTCGGCGGACCGTTTAATCGATTATAAAATAACTACACCCACCGCTGATTGAATGCCAATAAATCAGGTCGTTTGAAGTTTGTGTTTCGCGCACCGAAGAACCGGGCCCGGTTGCTCTCGCTTTCGTTCCATGTTTGCTCGCGAGCGATAAATAGAACATATATGCATAGTGATAAACATAGAAAGTGCTGTAGCCGTTAGCGCGGTTGGTAAACCGCTTCCGCATTAATATGCTTTTCTAACTAGAATAGAAAACCAAAACGCCGAGAAAGATTTCAGCCCACGCGAAAACGAGGTGCGTTCCGGGTCGTGGATGAGCGCCCAAACATAAAACAAAGCGGATCACCGTGCTAGTCTAGTTAATAGTTTACGAAAACAAAAACCAACAACCAGCAATATTACGCTTGCGATATGAACCGTGCCAATCGTTTGCTGTTGTTCGTTTCGTTTCTTCTATTTTTGTTACTATCTGAATGTGTATGTACTTGTAACGATAACGATACTCACACACCGCGCTAGAATAGAGTGTTGATATGCTGTGTACAAAGCGTTCCGAAGGCAAACACAAAGACTGAATATCGATAGAAGAAAACAAAAGAAACTAAAATCGCGAAAATAATACGCCCGGTAACAGTGAAGCGAATCGGAAACGTGTCAATCGAAATGTTAAAATTTTGTCGTTTTTTCCTTCCACTTTTCTACTTCTACTAGTATGACCCTCTAGTGTATGCACTTACGTGTTTCGTTTTTCTTTCATTTTCTTTTTGGAATTTCTACGGTAGCTTATGAACCCATTAGATTTAGATAGAACTCTAGCTGTAGAACATCACTAGTTTACTCTGGCTCTGTTTCTTGCATTTTCCATCCAACCAATCAGAACCTCTTCTCTCATCACCCCCTCGTTAGGCGGTTTTGAATTCAGTTTTCTTTTCCAGACTTTTGTTTACCACTGGTTTTGTGCACCGAACACAAAAGGACGTAGCGTGTATCCTTAGCAATAGAAAAAAATATCTCAAACAAAGAAAAAACAATACCTCTCGTCAATAGCTGATACAGACCGCCATTTTGTTGGACTTTAGTAGAGCCATCAAGAGCGCCATCAAAATGTTTGATTGTCCTGCACACCGAACACTTTTCACTTACACCCCGACTCGTCTCCCTCTTTTCTGTCCAAGCGTCCCGCCTTCTTTTTCTACTACTTACTCTTTCTCCACCCTTTCTGTCACTTCCTTTCTTTTCACCAAATTTCACTCTCTATCTCTCTCTTTGTCACACGTTTACACGTTTGTTTCAAACCCCATTCCCTCGGACTCATCGTCGAGCGTCGAACATCAGCTGAAAGTGAAGCTTCCTTACGTGTGTGTGCATGTGTGTATGGGTGCGCGTGTGTATTATTCCGGCAAATGTCCGTCATTGAGTTATCAATCTCACGCGCACCTAGCGCTACACACATGCACACGATTCGAGCCTGCCTCCCCAAGCAAACTCTCCCAGTCTCTAACGTTCACGACTTCAGTACTACCCCTTTCGTCGTCCTACTCACTCGTGTCAGAAAAACGAGCTGTCTCTTTTCGCGTTTTTCACGCAAACGCACGCGTTTATGTGTTGCGCATTCCGTGTGATATGGTTCCTTCGAATGATCGAGGAAATTTGGCGAAACTTGGTCCCATACTGATCACCGAAGATCGGAAGGGACACAATGCAATATGCTTGCAAACCACATTCAACACGTCCTTGGTTTCTCGCTCCATAATGTGCCTCATGTATTTGATTTCTATTTTATTTTATTTTCAACTTTGATAACCATCTTGAAAAAGCAAAGATTAAACGTTGAAAGCGTGTGAATAATGATCAATAATTGTTTTGAATGTTTGAAATGTATAAATCTACTCCTATTATGAATCCTATTATGTATCTGAAAGTATAAATCATCGCAAATTTATTTCATTAAATTACCAGATATTTTAGAGGCTTCATGTCGTTCTATAAAATAATTTATCTGTTTTAGTTGATTTCATAGAGCTCAATTGAATTTAAATATTGATTTTTTTTTTCAATTAATCTTTATTTTTAATAATTACTATAAAATCTGCATCTATTGATATACATAATAATTATTTAAAAAAAAAAGATTCATCGCTTTGTTACCTAAAATGTGTCACAGCTGGTATTCTTTTAACTTGAAAAATCTATCTGCACATCCAAAGCAAGTCTTGATCATTTCAACGCTGAAATTTCGGCCAAATTTTTATCGTTTGTATTAGTGCAAAAACTGCTGATCCTTCTTCCAAATGATGAAGTGTTTAACTTTGCCAAAAAAAATACAGCTCAGGTCACCCAATACACCACCACCTTCTGTTTCGTTTTGATTTCGAAAAATAATCCCCACGGCACACTTCAGCAGTACCTAACGTCAAGCTAATTCCCATTTCTCTCTTTCTTCTTTGGGCATATATTTTGTTACGTTCACAAGCCGTATGAGTTCATTTTTCACTGCTCGATGCCACCTTTATTAATTCGCTTGCGAAGCAAAACACCCAACAGGTTTACCGCTGCCTATCGGCCACTCGGAATCGATGTGCATTAGTTCTTTCCTTTGTGTTGTTGAATTTGTTTCGACTAATTTTTTTTTTAACACTCTGCTGGCTTTTTGTTTTTTTGGCCGAACAACGTTGTTTGTATTGGATTGGTTTTAAATTTTCAATCACTAAACTCTTGACCATTAGCCATTTTTATTCAAAGTTTCCCGCACCTGCAAACACAACATTTCGGGTGCTGGAAACTGGAAACGCGTTAACAGGAACGCCCCACAATCAAGAGTACAATTGGTGACTCAAGTTTTGCTGTCGCTATTTTTTACCTTTCTGTTGCTAACATTGCTGCTATATATTGCTGCTCGCTCCACTGCTCGCCCTGTTTGCGTTTGCGCATTTTGCTGTTTTTTTTAACCCTCTTCTGTTTTTTTTTCTCTATTCTCGTGGGTTTTGCGTTCCGTTATTTGCTAGCATTGCATTTTAACTGGCATTTGAAAGTGAACTGCAAGCGATATACAGAATTATCCTTTATTAACTCAAGTACTACCGCTACTACTATTTAATAGCACACCGCTACCACTACTACTACTACTACACCTTTGGTTTGATCTGTTGTTTTGTTTTTACCGGTTTGTTTTGTGCATTACCAATTCGTTTTGTGAGCAATTGAACGAAATTAAACGTAACTATTTAAACTTAAGCCTACTCTTTCCTAATCTTCCGTTCGCAAAACAAACAAACAAGCAAACAAACCATTTAATAATAATAAAAAAACATTTATGCAAACTGCTCCAACAACTTACAACTCCTCAATCCCTCTACTACTTCTTCCCCTACTCAAACGATTCCAACCACTAATGTAACTGAATCTATCTGAACAAAAAAAAAACAAAACAAACAATCAAACCTCCACCTCCCGCCCCAAAAACATACTCTATCTAAACCATCAATATTTAAAAAAATAAAACCCAAAACCAAATGTTGAAGAGACAAACATCAATTAGCCGATAATGTCTTTAGGTATGTCGCGAATTCATGCGCGGTGCCTGCAAGCGAGCTGAGTCCGAATGCCGTTTTGCTCATCCGCAGGAGAGCGTTACAACACACGAAGACGGTTCCGTCACGGTGTGCATGGATGCCGTGAAGGGTAGATGCGCTCGTGAACCTTGTCGCTACTTCCATCCTCCCTTGCACCTGCAGGCTCAAATAAAAGCAGCGCAGTCACGCGCAACCGCGGTATGGCTATTTAATCCAACAAAACAACAACCAAACAAAAAAAAAAGAAAATACTTCTTCTTTTTTCATGTTTGTTTTTTTTTCTCTATTCGATTTCGTTTTCGTTCTGTGGTTGTGTGCGTGTTATCTGTTCTTTGGTTTTGTTTTATTTCGTTTGTTTCATTTCTTTCTTTCGGTTTCCTCATTTTCCTTTTCCATTTTGGCAAGTTTTACTATGAATTTTTATAAGTTTGTTTTTGATTGTGTTTTTTTTATTTTCAAAGCTAAACTCGCTTTATTTTTGTTATAATTTCACGTGTTTTATCGTGTTTTATCATGTTTTTGATAGTTCAGTGCAAATTTACCAAATTCCGTTCATTTACTTATAATTTTTTTATAAGGTTTTTTTCGTTTGTTTTGCTGTTTCTTTGTTTCTGCTCGAAAACGAAAGTAACGTTTGCGTGTTTTTTCTTCCATTATTTAAATTCACTACTTTTAAACTTTCTGCAACATTTTATGATTTTCTTGTTTTATTTCTACATTCTGCGATGTCACCCTCTCTTTGCCACATTTTGTTCTTTTCTGTTATCTGTTTTAGTGTCTCATTCATCTCTCTGTCCAACTATCTTTCTCTCTTCCTCTCTCTATCTATCTCTATCTCTCTTTCTCTTTCGCTATAAAAATGTATCTCTACATTTTTGTATGTTTCTTTTCTCTGCTCTTTCCTCTCACAAAACTCCCCCGTTCTTCCAGAGTGACACCAACTGCAACTACTATCACTACTAAAACCCCGAATTACACACCAAAAGAAAAACACATCCTAGCCTCGTTTAAGCAACAATAAGCAAAAAAAAAACAAATTAGAATTCCGTAAACGTAAAACACATTTCATGGCCAGTTTGTTTGATGTTCCTCGAATAGTTTTCACGCTCGTCTCGAACGTAGTATTTAGTACGTTAAACAGTTTAGCCCTAACACAGCACACAGAAACACGCAACGAATCCGAGCGCTCGCCATGGCCGCCATTTACTACTAAAACGCAAATCAGTCGACACCCCTCTGCTCTCACACCCGAACACACACTCGCCACGGTCACGAAGCGATGAACCCTTCTGCAGCTAGAAGAAACGGACGTCAGGAAGACAGTGAACAAACCCCCGTAGCTCCTCAGCGTGTCTCCCTAGCCAGAAGTACCGTGTCAGTAGCCGACACCGTGTTGTTTAAAAACTCAATATTTTTCGATTCAAGTAGAATAGAATTCCATAATCACCCCACCACCACTCCCCACCGTTTCGTAGTTTTCCGTATAGTGTAGTCCGTATTTAAAGTACAGAGAAAGAAAGCAGAAGCGCCCGGTGGCGCGATTCCGTGAGCTCTTTTACGATATTTTACTTTCCATTTCCTATCGGTTGTTGGTAGCGGCTGCAGCAGCCAGCATAATGTGTCGCCACGCGGTTTTCTTCCATAAAAAACCACGTGGTGTTTTTTTTTTGTTTACGTTTCTTTTCTTTTGCGCCAATGATCGCCGATCTTTGCCCGTTGCCAAATCCAAACACCCTTTGTTTAGGCGCAGAATGCTCGGAATGTTTGTTGTGGTGCCGCAAGCAATGAGACGCGTTTCCTGTAAATATTCAATGATTTTTTTTTTTAACTATTTTTAATATCGTTGCTACTGCAGCCAGTTATTAAAGCGCGTACACCTCCATCGCTCTTTCGTTACGGGGCGTGTTTTCGCTCTGCGCTCTGCGCTCTGCGTCTGCTCTCTTTCTCGCTCTGTTATTAGTGTAATTTTGTTTTTCTTTTTCCTCCCGTTTTAAGTACACAAAAACCGGTCGAGTGATTGATTTAATTTTGCATGCATTCTTTTGCGTTCTCTACAACGATTCACCTTCATTCCTTCCATATGAAAAGACGTAAACAATTTTTACACTGTGAAGCGTATCGGCTGCGAAAGTAAGAATTGTCTTGTCGAATCTAATCATAGTTCTACTTACTCAAATACGTCCTGCGGTAATCATAAGCCAGTGCGATCTTTCCATTCAACGAAAAACGATGCGTAAACGCGATACAATAAAATAGCAAATAAATCGTTTTTGATTGAACATGCTTATCCATTAAAAAAGGCGTACCAATGTACAAGTATGCAAGAGAAGCAGATCGTTTAAGTACGTAATAGAACTAGAAAAACAAATGAGCGGACCGAGCTAATAGTAAACCATACCAAATGGTTTAAAAAACAAAAAACGTGGGAGTTAATAAATAGGACATTTGGTAGTGTAATTGCTTTCTTCTTCAATAACTGTAAAAGGTTATGTTATGTATTCCGTTCACCAACGCAACTGTTGTTTCGTACAGTTGTGCTGCCTTTTACCTGCTGAAACTATTTTTTGGTTTAATTTTTGCGACTATGTTTGTATTTTCTTTTCGTATGGTTTTGCTTCGTATCCTTAGTTTTATTTTGACTATCTTTTATTGTTTTTCGTTGTGTTTTTATTTCCATTATATATGTCATAAACTTTGTTTTTTTTCTGTGATTTTTTTGTCATATTCTTTTCTGTATATTTTTGTGTATTTGTATCAAAGAAGTTTGTTTCTTTCTTCTCCTCAAAATTATATAGAAACATATTTTATTAAAACATTGCTTGTTATGCTTCTTCTTCTTCTTCTTTTTTATTCTTTATCTTAAAAAACAATCCACCCACAAACACAAACTCGTCATGGACTTGGAAATGGAAAATCACGCCCAAAACAAACGATACCACCCTGACCCACCTTCACCGCGCAATGCAAAACTGTTCTTCCCTTTCACCGAACGCTCCCGACTTCTGGACGCTCTCTGTTCTTCTCTTTTCAATCCCATCCCTCACACGTGACTGGAAACTTACGATGGACACGCGCTTGCTCCGCAATTGCATTACGCGAAATGCGCGCCCCCCCCCTTACCACCCACCAACACCTACATACACGCGTACTTGTACCATGAACGTACCAACCAACCAACACCACCACGCTCTCTGTCTCTCTACTGTCTCTCTCTCTATCTCTCTAACCTAACGATCATTAGACTGCACCCGTATCTGCTGCGGCCGCTGTAGCCGCTGGCGCCCCCCCCGCCCGGCGGCCCCTGCCGCTGCTACCATGGGTTCCCTCCAACCACCACCGCCACCGCCCGGGGCTGTCACTTCGACGAGCCAGCTGTCCATTTCTGGCGGCCAGTCTCCCCTGGAGGTTGGCAAAAAGCGTGCAGCTGATAGTGACATGATACAAATGGTATTGCCATCTTTATTGTTTTGTTTTCGTTTCTTCCCTTTTAACGTCCCCTTAGATCTCGGTTTTTATCTTTCCCGTTAAACACTCTCCCGTTCTCTTGTGTCCCATGTTTTTGTTTTTTTAACTAAATTACTTGTTTGATTACCCTTACCCTTTTGTTTTAGTTCGTGTTTCCTCATCCCTCCGAACTCCTTTAACTTTAACCATGTGTTAGTATTTAGCATTCCTTTCGGATGGTGTTTATGTAATGTTTCTAATATTTTTAGTTTTGTTTTTAATAATCATTAAAAAAAATATTAATTGTTACAACTAACTTCCTTCCCCGATACCGGTTATTTGTCCCTCCGTTTGTCACACACCGGCCCTTACCAACGCGACACTAACACTAACTACTACAGATCATCACCCACACCGAGCCAACGTTCTCCACTACATAACGAAACGAGCTGTACGTTGCATAACAACAAATACGTTTTTATTCTTTTTCGTTGCTGACGTTCACTCGATGACGCATCGCATGGTGCAAATTTTCGCTTGATTTTCGCAAGCGATGATTCGTTCTGTACTTCTTATGATTGTTTAGCAATCATTTTTTTTGTTTTCATTTTACCCAAACAAACACAACAGTTCCATAAGATGATGCTATACTTCTTCGGGTTTCGATACATTCTATTAGTTACATTATGTGTTCTACCTTTGTTCTCAAGCACCGTCTCTTCCCGCTCGCTTATACGCTTGCACAATATTACGTTATCGGTTGTGGAACAACTATATACCACCCTTGGTTGTGTCTTGTTTCGCTTCGTTTTATGTTAATTGTTTTGTTTTTGTGATCTTTTGTACGATCGTTTGTTCCGCAGTAGTACTGTACATACATAAGCATCCAACACGAAGAAGAACGCAATTGTTTTTTTCCGAATCGATTCGAGAGGAGACAAAACTGTCCCAAAGCCGTCGCCATTAGAGAGCCCTCGTTTGCACGGAACAGAAACGTGTAGTAGGATTTTTTTTCAACGTCAAAATGCTAGACAAGAGCAGTAACCGTAACGCTTTCCTTAGAAGAAGAAAAACTGCTTTAAAGCAAATGCTTAAACGTATCACAGTGTGCAACGTTAATAAATGACCTTTGTCGTGAGAACAAAACTCTCGCGACTGTACGTATATTCCTCGCAATAGGATTCTAGCTGCTGGATTTGTTTTTCTAGCGACGAATTTTGCTCCACTATCGGCTCCAGTAAGGGGAAGGCGAACCTTACGAACCAAGCCCGTTAAACGCTCGTTCGCTCTATCGCTAGCTGTGCCTACTAAATAATCCAAACACGTCCTATGTCAACGTCAACAGCTTTACGGCGCCGCAAAGACGCGCCGCGCGCCGAAACAAATCAACCAATCAGCAATGAAGCGTATGGACGGAAGGCATAATAATTACTAAACAAAAACTCTCCGCTACCATGTTACTATTACCTCTCCCCCAGCCCCCATTTTGTGACCCCCTTTTTGTGAACGGTAACCGAGGACAAAAGAAATGTTTTGCACACCTGCCCTACCAACCCGCCCTCTCTTCTCCGGCACCAACCCCCACGCCACTAACTCGTTCGATAACTACTCTCGTCACCATGTTTGGTTTTTTGGCTCATCTCATTTACTCATTCCTAGAATCTAAGTTTCCGGTACCCTCGGATAACGTTCGTAGCTGTTAAGAATTATTTTCCATTTCGTTTGAACGTAATTTTTATTTGGTTGTATTGTTTAGTTTTTCTTTAGGTTTTTTTTCTTTCGAATTCATTTCCAAAAACCAAGATTACGTCCGTACATTCTATGTGTATGATTGTGTGATGTATGTGTGTGTGTGTATTACCTTATTCCAAAACTAATGAATGTTTTCATTTTTCTCTTTTCGCTTTTTTTCTCTCTCTCTCTTTTTCTCTCTTTCTCTTTCTTCTCTTCCCCATCCCCCATTCACCCGTAACTGTTCGAAATGAATGATTGTACATGATGAATGATGTGTTTTCACATCTCTTCATCTTCTCGCTTCCCCGACCCCGTTTGCCCGCTCATAATCTCGCACATAAAACACAACCATTCACAACCCTCCAACCAAACGAATTCGTTCGGCAAAACCGCGCCAAACACGAACGCGTGTGTCTCTGTATGTGTTCCGATTAAACTTGCCCCATTCGCGCATTGCTGCCGGTTTTTGTGAAATCACGAAATTAAACCACAATGTCATCCTGCACCAACCTCTTCTCACCCATGCACTACGAACAACACCACCACCACAACAACAACTGCAACAACTACAACAACATTCTGCATCCGCAAAACCGAAACCGAAACAAAAAAAAAAATACAATCAATGTAAAAAAAAACAAACAAACAAACAAAAACCAACCGCCCCAACCTCCTCCAGATGGACATGAAAACGATGGGATCTATTTACTATGAAAACTTTGTAAGTAACCGAGCCATTTTTTGTTTTTTTTTTTTAATTTCCATTTTTTATTGCCACTCCATCCAGCGTGTAAGCTATAGTCAATCGTACCCGTTTGCCTCTTACGGTTTGAGATCACCAAAGAAAAAAAAAAAACTCGTCCTCTGGGTGACGGTAGTTAGCACTAGATTGGGCTTTTGGTTGTGGTTTCCATTTTTGCTTACGCCGGTTGATGTGAATTTTTTTTATTTTTTTACCACACATTCTGAAATTACTTTTCGGTCCAGCTAAAGGCAACGCAAACGCCGGTTTTCTTGGTCGGTTAGATAATTTCCCGAAGCAGCTAAAATTTTACTCGTCGTTTCTCAACGATTTTCAACTCCAGACGCCACACGCAAACTATCTCGCTCTCTCTCTCTCTCCATCAACCACCGATAAACACGCCATACGATCGCTCTTTCCGTAGGGCCTGCCATAATCATCTGCACTTTGTAACCCTCCGAACTCACCTGAGTACACCTAAGTGGCTTTAGTATAAGCGCCAATTCCCTATTGTACAAACAAAAAAACTCGAACACTCTCCAAAAAGTGCCGCCTTGCCTATAGTGTAACCGCTTGAATATAATACTGCGTGCGCGCGAGCGCCTAAATTCACACTATCCGCACCACATACTGACCTTTGCCGATAACTCTCTGTCTGTCCCCGTCTATCTTTTTCCATTACTCTTCCTCTCTCATGCTATCTTTCCTCTGTCTTTCTCTCTGTATCTGTCTATAGCTCTGTTTAAATCTCTGTCAACCACTCAGTTTGTGTTACCAACTACTCTAAAAGAAACCCTTTATCAGTATTTTACCGTATTCTTCTTCTCCAGTATTTGTACAAACAAGGATACAGTCCGGAGGACAATCCCACCTCGAAATTTGAGTGAACAAAGTACACAAAACGAAGGGAAAAGCATGATTTAAACACTCTTAAAACTAATTTTAAATTGTCCCCAAAAGTACACACAATAGTATGAAATTGTTTGATCATATAACAAGTAATAAATAGAAGAACCATTTATCAGACTTTTGTCATCCTAGTAAGCCTCTGTGTAACGACTCTCACGTTCGAGGTGGGATATGCTTCCGGGCTCTAGTAGCCCAAGAAAACCTCCCACCCTCCCCCCCCTTTACTCTGCTAATGTTCTTTATTAAGTCATTTAGAATCTTTATGCCATAACTTTTTGATTTTCTCTTCTCTTCCGTTTGTTACTTGTATACTTGTATGTGTCACAATATTGCAAACAAAGCAACCAAAAACAAACCGTTTTGACTTGCAGCCCTCCCGTTCACACCAACAACTGATCGGATGTTTCCATCTTTCTCTTCCATCTTTTCGCACGCGCGCGCGCAATTGTTTCGTTGGTGTGTGAGTGCAGGCGTTTCCGGGAATGGTCCCGTTCAAGCGATCGGCCGGCGAGAAGTCCGGCATTCCCGTGTACCAGCCGGGTGCCACCTACCAGCAGCTGATGCAACTACAGCAGCCGTTCGTGCCAGTGTCATGTGAGTACCCTAGTACCACTTCTAGCGCCGCTACCTATATTCCATCAGCATCCACAGCAACCCAACTCGCTAATAATATCGCGGATCTGGTCAACGGCAACGGCAGCAACAGCAGTAGTGGTAGTGGTGGAGGTGGTGGTGCTAGTGGCGGGGGTGGTGGCGGTGGTGGTGGGGGGGGTGCTGGCGCAGCGGGCAATGCTGCCCTCGCCGCCGCCATTGCCGCTAGCAGCGCCGGTTACAATCCGTCGTCGATGTTACTCGGTGGGCTGTACTACTCCACGAGTGGTGGCACGAACGCCATCGTCACGTCGAGCGGTCCGGGCATGTGGGGCACGGTGGCCAGCACCGCCAGTGTTGCCAGCATGCTCAACAACAACAACAGTCCGAAAATGAGCAACAAGAATGCTCCGCTCGCCAAGTCCATGTCGCTGCAGTCGATGGCTTCGCTCAGCGGGTCCATGACCCATCTGGCTGGGCAGCCGAACGGTGGGCAGATGGGGGGCAACGAGGGCGACTTAAAGGACGCTGCGTCCGGGGGTAAAAAGGAAGACTCGACGCTTACCACCGCCGATCTTCTGACGCCCAGTAGTGGTGCACTGTCGAGCAGCAGCTCGACCACCACAACCACGGCCGGCAAC
>JXXA01001424.1:0-12566 GCA_000956255.1 Anopheles punctulatus | reverse complement strand
TTATTTTGGAGGAACGCGTTTCTGTGCCCTGTTGATCCGGTACTTTGATAATTGTTTTATTACTCCAGTTTGCATAAGACCCTTTTTCGGTCCATTGTTGCCATAATCGACAGGCGTGGAAAGCATTCCGTGATGGATCCAGCATGATGGCTGGTTTGGATCAGATCTTGTCTGAGGTTTGTTCAGTTAATGCAGTCCATCTTGAGAAACAATTAACAAACAACAACATTCTGCTTGTATGATAGGCGAAAACAAAAAAAACACTACAAGAAATCTGTTTGAGGCGTAATCCACTGTGTGTATCTGGTAGAATCATGTCCAGCAACACATCCCAGTGTTATTTTTGATTATTTGGCTAGTGTTCGATTTGACACAATTTAGATATTTTCCAACAAGAAGAGCTCTGGCTCTTGATTTTATTGAAATCTTACCGCTTAACGCATCTGCAACTAGGTTATGTCATCCATATAAGAATGAAGGAGATCTTCTAAGACCAAATTAGCTGGCAAACTAAGGTTATCTTAGGACATCAGCTTGCCATTAGTACTATCAAAAAAGCGGTATGCTTTAAACGGGCTTAAGCCAGTTTTTTTTTACTCTACACCACACCAAACATGTTCTGCCTCCTGTTAGATTAGGTTTGCTTTGGCGCAATTTCGCAATCCATCTCCTTTTCGCCCTTGAGCAGCCGTCGCGGTAGATAAGACTGCATCGCAAAACCAGCACATCAACGTAACCTTCGCTGGCGCACACTGAACGGAAACTAGCACCAAATCGCGCCCGGGGCGCGTGTGAGGTTTTCATTTTCTTCTAAATACAGACTCAAACTGCAAGTACGTCCCCAGGCGGTGCCGATAATGTTGTATTGTGTGCTTTCAATCACTCCACCGTACCTTCTAAGGGCGCGCGTGGTGCATTTGTGCTCACTACTTTCGGCGTATAATTGCACTAGGATACGGGTGATTTATCATTATTAGCCCGAGCAGTCAGCACACGTCACTTCCCGCGGGCAGCTAACTCAGCCAGCTCCAGCACAAGTTCTTTCTCGCGCCACCTGGAACGTGGGTAATTTATCGGATATCGCGCAATTTCTGCGCAACATGTTGTCGCTTTTGCGGCGACTGACTGGATGGGCCGTTGTTGGTGGCCGGTTCGATACATTGCGACAAATATGCGCGATCATTCAGATTCACTTTCATTCACCTGCCGTCGATGCGGCCTGGACGATGCGAGGTGCACGGTGGGACCGGCTACGGGGCGGAGGGGCAACCAATTCGCCACAGTCCCCGGCTCAAGATGGCATTCCACCATGGGTGCCCTGTAGGTGACGTCAGCCAATTGCAACATACCCGGTCCGTGCATAGTTGAGATGGTTTTGCAACAAAACAAGTGACGGACGTTAGTGTGTTGGTCTATCTCTTTCCAGCTCATTCAAATGACTTGGTGGTCCAAGAGAGAGAGAGAGAGAGAGAGAGAGAGAGAGAGAGAAGGGGGTCTCTGCTCGATGAACACGGTTGATTGCCTGCACGATCGACGATAATAAAAAAAACGCGCGCGCTTTAGGGATCTTTCGACGGTCGTGTGTATCTCGCTTTCTTGCATGCATTCCATCAAATCAAGTGGTAGCTTTGATTCGATTGATTGGTTGGTTGCCGTCTCGTACGCCGCTGTCGTTAAGGGCCAGCGAGATCAGAGTCACCCTTGGCAGCACGGTTGACCGAAGCCGTGCGTTGTGAAACGCGCCGTTTTGGAACACCTTGCGTACGGAACGCGCTATTCAAATACATCAATTATGGACAACGAAAAACCGCACAAAAATATCACCTTCGCTAAGGACGCGTTAACGGCTGTTAAGGTCTAATAACTGTGCTCTGACTTTAAATCGACATTCTCGTGAAGTTCGTACCCCGTCACCGGTTGAGCTTTATAGAACTGGTTTCCTGCAAAACCCTCTCTCGCAACAAAGCGGCCGGTTTAGGGATGCTGTGCGATATCTAATCGCCGGCTTTGAAGTTAACTAGCTTCCTCCCCTTGTTTATCATTCGCGTTCCGAAGCGGAAACAAGTAGTTAAACCACGGACCAGCAAGGGAGCGCGCGTTGCCGGGGCCCACAACTCTCGCGGACTCTCAAGGGACTCTCAAGGACAGCCGAGTCGTTCCGTTTGGACGAGCTAACCTGCACCGTGTCCACCACTCGAAGCGCGGCGAGCTTCGACGGTAATTAATGAGATTTATTCATTGCACGATCACACGACCCCAGAGGGCTTCTAAGGCAGGCGATGGCATGGCAACGATGGCGGGATTAGGAAAAAATGAATAGTTATTAGATGGTGTAGCAAATAGTAAAACTGCCGCTGCCATGACGAACATGTCGATTTTTTGGATAAAGTTTTTTTCTCCCTTTTTTGCATAACACTGCGTCCCTTCGGCACGATTCGTTACGCGATGGAGGTGCGATCATGTGACGGAATTTATTGAATTCTCACGCGCCTCCTGAGCGCATCATGCATTAGATAGTTGATGTTTTCTCACAACCGCCGTCTCCCCCACACTCACACAGCAGTCCTTGGCATTTCGACTCCCGATCGAAGCACGGTTTCGTACACAATTTTCCGTTTGCCGGTGGGGTTGATGTCAATTCGTTGACCTCTTCACCACACTGCATACCGCGCCATCACGATCGTCTCGCGATGCGCGGCAGGTTGATTTTTGCGTTGCGCACGAAAACTTTCAAAGACCCAAAGATGCTGTGCGGTAGGGGGGAAAGGGGCGGGATCGAGGCATCGTCTAGGATCTGATTAAATGCTGACGCTAATAGCCCCCGGGGTACGATAGTGATCGGCGGTATCGATTGCCACATACAACGCAAACACACAAACACACGTGCAAGCGCGTGATGTGTCCGGGTGGTCCGGTCGTTGGAAGGTATCTGTTGCATAAGTGCCAAAGACCCGACGGATACCTGCCGGTGGTAAGCACCCTTTATTGTTTCGGCGCTGCGATGCATGCGATTTTTCTCGACACGAACGCCCAGCCGGGGTAAGTTAATTTCCTTTTGGTTACCCGTGACCCGAAGGCGTGTGGTTTTTTTTTTTTGCAACAAAAAGACTTGCCAAATTAGTAGGTCGATGTTAGCGGTTGAGCGGAGAGAAACGTGTCAGGTTGGCTAAGCTGTGGCGTTTGATTGAGATCTTAATTCCCCTGCAGGTGCGGTGGCTGTGTTTTAACGTGTTTTGTTCTCAGCTTGCTATCAAGAAACTCAAGGAAAACCACGATTTGAACCAGAAAGTCAAGGTTGATCGAAGTGGTGAATAAAAATCGCTTTTAATGAAAGTCCATTTAAGGTTCAGGCGTTAGAGAAACTGTGGCAGCCACCGCCACTGTTAGTTGCTCTGTTTGGGGAGGGATTCCATTTCGTATTGCATAACCTCACTTTCCTGCTTAAAATCGCGTAAATCGAATCTCCTGTCGCATAATAAAATTTTCGGTAGAAAAGAAACCCGGGGTTGGGAAGTGATCGCTAATCGCTCAAACGTTACAGATCTTGCACTAATCGATCGTGAAACGTGGGGGTGGCGGCCGCAGTATCCACCTTCCTGGCTAGAGCGTGGAAGCCGGAGAAAAATCGTGCAACTTTTCATTTCCCCCGCAGCAGCAACAGCATCGCCTGCTAATCGTAATCGTTCGCACGAAAGAAAAGTGTAGATTTCCCGCCCGATTCAGTCGGTGCTGCGGATACGCGATTAATTTATTACATCCAACCAACACCACCACCTATAAACCACACCTCGGGAAGGCCCCGAAAACAGTTACTCCCTGCTCGCCAAAAAAAAGCTCCCATGGAGGCTTAAGTAACGACCGGACGGAACGCGCGTTTGGCTAATTTATGCCTTTGCCACGGTTTTATATGGTGCATATGTTAGATGGGATCCAGCGGTTGCCAAAACAACTCCCCCGAACGGCCAGCGGCCAGACAATCCACCGGCCAAGTGTTCAGCAATCCACGGCTGGGATCATCCTTGCCGACCGAAAGCCCCAGCGATTGCCCCAAACAAACGGCTGAACGTAAACAACGACTCTTGGGCGTCACAGTGGGCGATGCAGTGGACAAATTTGCGGTACAATTGTAATAATAATGTTTTTAAAAGAACTTAATAATAGTAGTAGTCTAACATTGCCACTAATAAATATCATACAAATTTGTTTTTTCATAGGTTCTTACGTAAAACATAAACTCGTATCTAAAAATCATTTCCAACTAATTTTCTTCTAGCTTCCTGATTTAATAACATAGTTATTGCGACGTTTAGCGAGATGGTAAGCATTTTTTTTTTGGTTTTGAGTAGACAATTTTTGTATCAGTCTTTTACCCCGCCCAAGTGCCACTGTGCATGGTGGAAGACGCTCGGCACGCTGGAAGAAGAACAGAAGCGAATCCACCGAATCTCCGGCATGCTCAAGGTGAGGTTAATTGCATTGGAAATTTATTAATTATAAATTTCCGAAAATAAACCCCACGCAGCGCACCGGCGGGGCTGGAGAGGACGAGAGGAATGGCGTGAGAATTACGGATTCGAACCAGCTGGAGCAAACGAAAAAACGAAGAAAAAAAAACATTAGTAAAAAAAACGGAACATTGCCCGACCCCGCTCATCAAAACGAACGCACACAGCCCCTCCGCGAAAGGCAACGCCGATATTCCGTTAATGCAATTAATTATCACGCGGATTTTGTTCGCCGGCGTGTGCCGTTCGGTTGTGTGTGCATGAAATGTATGCGCGCGTGATACACATGGTTTCGGTTTGGCTTCAATTGCCCCGCAAAAGAAAATCCCTTTTAGGCGAACAGTGAAGCCACCGGGAATAGGTCAGCAGGTCCACTCGGCACTGGAGTAGGTATTATTTGGCCATCAAGCGACGAACCCGCGTGCCCGGCTCCGAAAACCGAAGTGTTTACAGCGGAAGCGGAATGGGGAAAAGCGCCAAAACATCGCCGATACCTGGCGAATGAAAAATCGTTGATCTCTTCATCGTTCCGAGCGCGTCTGGGTGGGCGCGAACCGTACCCTTCGTCGGTGGACTTTGTGGCGAAGCTTAAGAGCCACAAATCGCTCGCATTTCGCATCGGCACCTCATGGCACCGAAAGAAAGCTAAACGATCGGTCATTATGGGACCGATTACGGGCTGAGTTCGGAGTACGGAGGCATAAAGCAGGGTATTATAAACGATCCGGTCGTAAAAGGAAGTATTACCAAATAATTTAAAGCATGGCATTACACTGCCATTTGTGGAGATTGATTGCGGTGACCTTAAAATTTATTACACACACAACTCGCACACGCTCGCACACGCTCTCTATTATGACAAAATCCGTAACGAATCAATAAATCAAGGATTAATACCACTCATTTATTAGCTATCCTCACGTGCATAGATTGGTCCCATGGGAGCCTAAGCCATTCCCACCAGGTTTGGAGCGCTTGGTAGGTATGCAGGCGCACCTGCATCAAGTCCGTTCGTGGTCCCGCGTCCTTGAGCTGTCCGGATCACCGGTTCATGATCATACTCCCCCCACCCGCACCAGGGGCGCCAATTCAAGCCCTCTCCGTTCGATCGTGTAGATCGTGTGTACAACTAAATTCCACCCGGCTAGCTACACAATAAAAACGCCATTCCGGTCCGTCCACCGGACCCGGATTCCGAATCTGGATTTGGATTGTAAGTTTCGCGCACCGGCACCGTCACCGTCAAGGTGTACCACTTGTTCGTTGACGCCGTGATCCGGCGCGCTTGGCGCGAACAATAAACATTACGAAAAAAAATCCCGATACCGTTCGACACGCCACGGTGTCCCGGTGCGGGGTGGGGTGGACTCGTTCAGGTGGGCACGCTACAACTGTTCAAAAGCATCTCGAACACAAAACATACACTAGCAAGACTAGAAGACCAACAAAAAAACGGCTACAACAACAGAAACTAGAGCCACCCAGAACAACCCTCGGCGCCTCACGTGATAGCGCTAGCGGTGGGCAGAAATAAGGTTAAGGCTTCGAACGAACCGTTGAAGTACGGTGTTGGATACGAGTGCGACACAGCGAACAAAAAATAGACAACGCACCGGTACGCATAGGTCGTTGGCCAGCCAGGTGACCTGGCAAGCATGCACACATACAGTGTGGCACAAACTATACGCAGCCGAAAAGTAGTAAATCGGTCAATTGAAGGCGTCAAAGAAAGCTTCAAAATTGTTGCACACGATAAATACTACATCCGCTACTAATTTCACGCTACTTGCCACTAGGTGGCGCAGAATGAGAGATGCAAAATGCATTAATACAGATACAAACTTCTGTTTAGAAGGATATAAATAAGTAGAAAAATAACTGACATAAATACAAGCAGCTTATTTCGTCCCGCACTGTATGATAGTTTGTTAGCATTTTTTTTCATTCTGCAATTCGCTCAGGTGATAATTTATGCGTAGAGTGATGCGGTTTTCGCGCCTGAACCGAATGCGGTATTTAAATACATGGGGGTCCACCATCGGCGCGGAATGAGGTCGCGTCGTATAGTTAAACTCTTTTTCTTTTCTTTTCTGTGCCAGATAACACACTGTTTTCTTCCAATAGTTTTTTTTTTCGAGCGACGCATCGCCTACGATCGTACTATGCCACTACTTGCGTCACGGTAAGAGTCCTTAGCCGTCGTGATTGAGAAGGTTAATAGCGCTATTTGCATCTGGCTCGTCCACGTTGCGATGGTAAATGCTGAGCTTCGGACCCAAATGCTACTCCATGCCACTGTTCGTGCATTTGGTAGTGTTGCGATCATAATTCTAACATGCATGCGTCTGTGTGTTTGTTTAAAACACCCAAACTTGCGAACGAAGGAAAAAAATGTAATCAGCTTATAGCTCTACCAGCTCAGCCTCGGGAACGAAGGTGCACGCGGATGAAGACGTGCTTAAGACATATTAGGAGTTGGGAAGCGTTCGATCACGGTTGTGAATGTTTTCCAATCGAAGCTCTCGGCCCCTAATGATGGGAATCATTTCGCGACGCTAATAAACTATAATCACAATATTTGAGAACGGGTACACATTGATTGATGTTCACCAATAAAGGATGACCTTATCGATCAAGGTACGAGGTTACGTTTGTGTTTTTTTTTTCACACTCTTCGTCGTTCGTATTGGGCTCCTCCGACCGACGAACAATATCCCTGGAAACATCCTTCGTCTGCAAAAATCATTTATCAATTGAACAATCCAGCACAACAGCGTGTATATTTGCGTAAGTACAAGCGTGTGAGCTTCATTTGTTGTAGATTTTTTTTATGTTGTTTGCAAGAAAAAAACACACACACACATTCAAGCTATTCCACGTCAACACAAAACAAAAAAATCTCGATGTTTTTTTGTCCATTTGCTGTAGAACACCTTTTTCGGGATTCTATCGTGTTTAACTGTGAATCTATTATGTGTTTACAATGCGACACGATCCTTCGCCGCAGGTGTCACAGGTGGGGTGGTGCGGTTGTGGCGGGCGGCACCGAAGAGGGCGAGAGACTTGAGAAGCAGAAGAAAATTAAAAACCCAACACCTCTCCAGCATCCAGCGACGCATCCACTCGAACGATCGCGGCCAAACCGACGGGCAACACCTGCTTCGTCCGGTGTCCGCCGCAGTTCCTAATGTGTCGTGACCCAGATACCCAGCGTCCGGGTTGGGCCCTTGCCGAGGTTCTTACCTGGTGCTGCTACCCAACCCAAGCCTCAATGTCGTTGCTCGCCCCTCGGGTAGAACCTCCCGCTGGGACCTTTGTTTTCTTGCGGACCGACCGAACCATCCAGCCTCACAAACCATCGCAATTTATCACAAACCGGAGTAACCGGGAGGAACTACGCCTAGGAGGAACCGCATGCCATGCCAACCCATCCACGGAGGGGGGACGGTGAGGTGAGCGATGCGAGATGCAGACTACAATAACACGGAACAACAATCAACGGAACGGGCGGTCCGTCCGTTAGAGCGACGCTGATCCGAGCCGAAAACTTTATGACAATCGTCCATGTCATTCTTCATCCAAGCAGGCTGCGCATCTTCAACAAAAAAAAAACAAGTCCGTCAATCCCACCAATTTGTCGCTTGCAGCAGCCTCTCCGATGCCTAACATGCAGAACGATGCCGCGCATTCTTCGGGCGCATTTGTATTCAAATCTGGTGTTGGTTTTGTGGCCTTTCTTCATTTCACCGTTCTGGGTCCATCGACGGCTGCGCGATTGGCTGTCGACCGGGTAATTTATTAAACCCGGGTCCGCGTCCCCGCTCGCCTTCGTACGAGAATGTAGGGCTCGAAAGGTAATTCTAAACGAATCGAATCGTACGGCTTACACACCTCACCGACGTGAAGGAAAGCTAAATTGGACAAATGTCTTCCACGCGCAACCAAACAACCGTAATTACACACTTTCCGTGCGCTGACGTACCTACTGACAGACATTGGTTTCGCCCGATGGACATTTTAACCTCGCCTGGGGCTGGAGCTGGGCTGGGGCTCTCCTGTCTGTGTGTGTGTGTGAGTAATTCATGCCGGGTGTTGCGATACAAGAATGGGATGAGTTCCTACAGGAACCCGGCCAGGTGACCCGTGGCCCTAACCTTGATTTGCGACGTATTAAGTACATCCGTGGACGAACTGTACACCGTAGACGCCCTTCACTGCGTGTCTGCGGTGTCGCAGAGGGCGATAAGCGCCTTAGCTGCCACCTTCAGTTCACGGAGTTCGTTGGGGCTTCGCAGAGGCTTTCGTTTAGTTGCACGGGCTTTGTGGGCTTTGTGGTTCAAACAGCGGGAACAGCGATTGATACAATCGATTGGACCGAAATTCGATACAGGACGCGAGGTGGCACGGACGTTACGGACGCTCACAATGTCAGCAATTGAGCGTGAACGTGATTACCTCAGCGTGTTTGATGAGTTACGTAATTGAGACGGTGACTCTTCTCACGTTTCTGGAGCTGGTCCAGAATAATTTTCCACGCTCTTATCATGGTTCACTTGAAGCGCGACCACTTGAACGCTATCATCTGTGTTCCGCATTGCTAGCTCCCTACAACGGCGCAATTGACTGGGCTCCAGGGCGACATTCCAGAACTCACTCAGACCAACCATTTAATTGCCTTGCGAAATGGTTGCTTTGCACATACATACACACACACAAAAAAACGGGCACGGGCTTGTGACTTCCACTTTTACTTCCTGCCTACCGGCAGGGCCTTCATTCATCACCCAACAGCGTCGTGCCCAAGGTAATATGCGACACCCAGCGGCCGACAGCATTTGCAGCAACTACACGCATTTTACGACCATACCGTTCACTTTTGCTCTCGTTTCAGTTACGAACCCTGAAGGAGCTACCCGCTGAAGAGAACGGCATTCGGTACGGCATAGAATGTACCTTTGCACCGGCCACTGGGCACGTTGAGAGAACGATCAAAGCGGAAAGAAGTTGTCTGCGTGACTTCCCGTGACTTCATGTCTCCGTGAGAAGCGTCCGGGTACTCCAGCCGGCAAACGGATTACGGTTCCAGCATCCTTCCACCAGAACATCCATTACCGACTTTACGGCCGGAAACAGTAGCTGAAAAGGGCTGAAATTCGATAGCTCACTTGAGCGGACGAAGTTTGAGAGCATTCCAGAGAACCGAAGCTTGCCCATGTTCTCAGCCGCCTCATCTCGATCGTGTATCGGACAGGATCTTCCGATCATATCGATCCGGTAGCACAGCAGGCGTAGTCCGAGAAGAACCGAGCCGAGAAGAAAAACATCTACACTCACCATGGTGACAAGATTATGTTTATGAGAAATTAATACCACCACTCTTCTGTCGCTCGGTGTCGTATTCTTCGTCGGCATTATCTTTCCTTCCCCATGCCTTGCTCATATGCTCCACGGATGCTGTAGTGATGCTTTCATTCCTCTTTGAGAATGTTTTGGAGACGACCCTTTTCGGGATCTTCCTTGGAAGCATCAACATAATCCACCGTTCTAGTCTTTATGCATCTCATCTGCCGGGGGACGGGGCTTGGCATTAGGTGCGCTCGCGTTGTGGGGCTCTCGCTCTTCTGCCCCAAACAATGCGCGTTTTGTTGGAGGATGATCGTCACGCGTATTTTTTTTTCTTCTTTTTTTGGGATACAAACACGCACCACGACTGACAAATACCACGATTTATGGGCAATTCCGAGGAACCGAGCACATAATCGCTCGGTGGTTCTAAAATATAATCGTCTTCACGGGCATCTTCCAGCGGGCATTGTGATGCCTTGCAAAAGCGAACCACACAGCAGGGTGGAAGAACGAAAAACCTCAAAACCAGTTCTCGTGGGGGTTGTGTTCTCACTTCCAATTCAATGTGGTGCAATCCAAACACGCAACCGCACGGTTCGGACCGGACGCCGCGTCCCGAACAATCCTTCCTCTAATTGAAAATCCTGTTTCACATCTGGCAGTGCGGTTGGCGTCCCTCTGCTGCAGTTTTTACTTCCAACCAACTGCAGCCTTCATTATGATGAATATCCTCAATCAAGCAAGCCACGGAAGGCAGGGGAAAACGAACGGAAAGGATTACGAGACAGCATGCGCTGCTTTTCAGCTCTTTCTCTCGTGTGCTGATCGGCCGCTAACGCATCCAGCTGAGGATGGGCTTTTAAATGCTTTCCTAGGATATCGCTTACGTACACAGGACCACGACCCGCCTCGTCATCCGAAGAATCCAAACAACAGATTGCGCTTGTACGTCCACCAGATATGAGTGCTTACCTGGAACGAAGTACACAGAAGAGATGGAAAAAAGGATTTCGTTATTAACATGGTTCACAAATTGCATCGCCACTATTTCCCCTCCGCATTAGCTCCACATCCAGCCAATCTCGTGATGTTTGGATCTTCTCCGTGACATGATAGAGCAGCAGCCAGCAGTGGCAGCGGGAACAAGAAAAACAACACGAATAAATTGTTGAGCTAAGTAGAATCGTCCACACGCGATGCGTAATCGCACCAGGCTAGGGATAATTAAGAAAAATCAAAGCAACCGCAAACGCCGATCGACGCTTACAAGATAATTAAACCGATAGCGAAACCCTGCGTTCGCATCTGTCACTCGCTCCGTCCGTCACTTTGACGCACACTAGTGTTGACCACGGCAGCCAGCCAGCTCATCCCGTACGTGGCGTGGTGCAATTTTCTTCCGGACACCATGTTTGACCAAACAACGTAAGTTCCCGCGCACAGCCTTCAGCGTGATCACTTTCGCCGTACACGCATCGTGATTGCGCCCGTACAAGACACCTTTCTCGCTCGTTGCCCTGCACATCCTGCTTCCTGTTTTCATCACCCCATCCCCACTCCATCGATGCAATCTGTCAACGCCAATTCGAGCGAATCTCGGCGGCCCCTCGGACGCAGCGTGATGGATGGACAGATCGTGCCCGGTCGTCCGATCGAATGGCCGAGGAGACTCAATATAGTTTAACGAAGAAAAAAAAAACCCCTGCAGAAAAACCGGACCGGATGAGTGTGTGGTCACGATGACGAATATCGGATCAAGAAGAAAATAAACTCAACTCGGTTGGTGGTATTCCTGCCAAACAACAAAAAAACACACACACAAAATCAGCTCTCCGCACTCGATTGCGTCACTTGTCCCGGCAACGTCACCGCTAGCGATATTTCCGTCGAGAGCGCGTGTGGGACATCCAGCGTGCAACGGTGTGGCTTCACTCGACCCGGTTTGGGGTCAGTTTTGAAGATGTCTCAGCTCTGACGTCCAAATGGGTGGGTATTTGTCTGCCCCCAAGTGCATGCCTCCCGGATGGGCGATGCATCTTCAGAGATTTTGAAGATGGTCTTTCGATATTGCGCGTAAGTAGATCCCGGTTTTCATCCCTTATGCATACTCCAAAACCTACTCTATCGCTGGAGAACTGTCACCAATCGTACGGGAGAGTCCGTTGTTTACATTCGTACGAAAGAAGCCTACAAACGGTGGAGTCTGTCATACTCGCAGCTCCAAAACACTGCCGCCAGTAATGTCCGTAATCGGCGTGCCATAAATTGATCCAAATCGGTTGCGATCCCACCGATGCGCCCAACAGACGCCTCCGGGATGGGTGCGATGTTTTGACGTTAGTTTTGATTGCCCTAACGGTATCGGCGGCCCTGTTGGGCGGACACCGCAGGCAGCCATTAGATCCCCTCCGAAAGATCCCGATTGATCTTTCCAGCGATGGGGAGACTTCTGGCAGTGATATCGCTGTGTGACGCTCTGGAAAAGGTCACACTGGCGTGTCAGAGGGGATCCGATACACAAACACTCGCCCACGTGCAGTGCACCAGTCATCTAGTCGCTCCGTGTTGTCCGCGGCGGCGTTCTCCGTGGGTAGCTGCCACTGCATATGAAGAAATTGATCCGTTCTGATTGACTCCAACAAAAGGGAGTGTGTGAGTGTGTCTGAGCGTCGTCTAACCCCGCGCTCACGAACTGGGCCACTTCCAACAACGGGC